>JAADVY010001024.1:0-10591 GCA_023336035.1 Pythium plurisporium
ATACGCTCACAAACACGCACCTCCTCCGGCTCCGAGGAACCGCGACTTGGATCGGCACGCAACGGCGACGCATCAGCCGTGACACGCATCGTCGCGGGTCCGCCGACGCGCTGGGAAGCAGGAGAAAGCGACGGCGCGTCGCCGGCGAGCGCCGTTTCGCTGCGCATGGCTCAACGTGGTGATTCTGGCAGAGGGAAGGGGCTGGTCTGAATATGAGGCCTTGCAGTGGCCGGTGTAGACGCATCGGGAGTTGGGGCGTGGTGGCTCCATCTTATTGCCGTGGCTTTTCTCCAGATATGGGCTGAGCAAGAAATGCGTGTGCTCGATGATTGGATACTTTATAGACCAATGAACAGGCGGTTAGGTTCAATATTAGTCAATCAACATCTATTCGTTCGATGGTGCGGTTCACTTCAGATTGAGACGAGTCAAAGTGCGTGTGAAGCTAGCTTCAAGCTGTATAATACTGGTGGCAATCACTTTGTTTAGGCCGTTCTTGTAGTAGAAAGAGCTGCGCCTATCACTTGCAGCATGCACGATCGCTGTGCCAAAGCCCTCGTCAACCTGTAACACCAACGTTGCCCGAGCAAAAGAAAAGACGCTCCGCCAAGCGCATCTTGGTCTGACGATGCGAGGAAGACGAGCCACGGAGGTCTTCTCCAGTGTAGTGCTCTGGTGATCCATCTGTGCTCTTCGGGTACGCGTGCAAAGCAACCACAGTCTGTTCCACTAAGAGGCATCGCATAAGCAATCATTCATCAAAAGCCACGGTCTTCGTAGAGACACAAGCAAGAGCCGATGAGGCTCGGATGCAAGCACTCACGCCCAAGCCCCGAGCTGTAGCCCACTCGCTCAATTGCCTCGGACGTGGTTATCTAGTTTGTGCTAGCCATTCTCGACCGAGCTTCAACTGGCCCGCTCGGATGTGGTGCCGAGTTGAACGTCGTCACGACCAACATTATAAGTGTGAGTAGGCTCACCTGATCTGGCAGTTATCCGGCCCTACGGATACTATTGCCAGCAGACTCGTCTCGATGCCACGGACTGCCCATCGGAATATGCCGAGTCAGTGTGGTCAACGAACGGTTTTTCCAGCAGCTCGCACGATGGAAGAGACGAGCCAGAACACTCTACGGTAGATGACTCCTAGCTCAAGCAGTGATCCTCTCTCAGCTTTGGTATGCTACAGCGGTGATTGCCATATCAAAAGCAACTATCAAGACCTGGCAACGAGCAATTGGCTTCCTTATTAGCCGAGAAGTTGATAGCTGCCCTAGAAACTGAGACACCATCGACTCTCCCGAGTGGGTGTACACCTTACAGGCTCCGCCGTCTACGTGCGTGTGGTAGGCGCTCTTTGTATCGCTTGATGTGATCGTGAACAGTAGCAATTGACATTCGTCCTTCGCAAAACCTCTTTTTGCGTGAAAGGAACAGCTTGTAAGAGGTTTTTCCTTCATCATGCGGCGACTCATGTAGACCACTGCAGCGCTGCAGACACTCACGGGACTGGATCAACCCAGGCTCGAGAAGCAATGCATCTAGCCCGCGGCGGCCGTGCTCGACGTTAAGTACGCTCGGAGCGTGCCAATATATTCTGAGGATGGATGGATCTGCGCGCGACCAAAGTGGCCACAGCGATCGCGGGTCCGCCGTGCAGTCCCGCGTCGCGCCAGCTGTGCACAAGGACGGTGCCGAGCACATACAGGAAACGTCGTCCAACGTCTGTCCGCTCGGGATTGGCGTCACGAGATTGCCCACAAGACGTTAGTCATGACCACGAAGAAAATCTCGCGGACCACGAGTCGTGGTCATGACCAGGCCGCTCAAGCAGCTTATCGAGACAACTTCTGGCCAGACGTGTTTACTGACGCCTCCCGGTAGTCAAACGTCTACATCTATCCGGGTGCGAGGTCTTACTCGGTTTTAAAGACCGTCTCCACATCCATCCATGACCCACTCGCTGCGCGAATGCGGCCGCGAGGCACAGTGCACTCGGTGAGCAAGAACAGCCCGTGGTCGACTTGACGTGCAGGGCGTTCGCTAGGAGGTACTCTCAAAGGATA
The DNA here is from genome assembly GCA_023336035.1 of Pythium plurisporium. Lineage (NCBI taxonomy): Eukaryota > Oomycota > Peronosporomycetes > Pythiales > Pythiaceae > Pythium > Pythium plurisporium. Next base: position 2,067 of record JAADVY010001024.1, read on the forward strand.
CTTTTACGTTGACAACGACGAGGGCGACCTGCAAGTGAACCCGTTTGTCGGCTACGGGCGACGACCAACGACGCAGGAGCCACATAGTCACTGCTGCCGCCACAAGTAGCGTTCCCGCTAGCGTTGATTGTGAGGGAGACGCCGCGGCACGCACAGATGTCGCAGCTGAGTTTGCTTTCCGTGAAGCGCGCCCGCAAAACCAGGAGGTACGGTACTGGATGCATCAACACGTGCATCATCCAGCATCTCTGGGTGTCATAAAGTGAAGGAGATTTCTCGATCATTCCACATGCAACCGGCTAGATCATGCCGCACCTCAAAAATAAATGCGTACCTTATCACTCGTCTGCGTCGTGGTCCTCGCGATCGCCATCATTGCTATCGAGGGCTGTGTCATCCTGGTGACGTTCGCCATTTTCGTTGTCCTCATCGGCTTCGTCCCCAACTTGCTCATCACCGTCGGCTCCAGTAAGGGAGAACTGCACGTAACGACGGACGTAGAAGCCCGCGAAGCCAAAGATGGCGTTGCAGATGTCGCTCCCTATGCGCTGGAAACATTGCTCTGGGCGAGTACGTATCGCACTCAGCATTGCCACCATGTGATGGGAGTACTTGCCCAGCTTCACCCCGTTGTGTGGAGCTAAGGCAGTACGCATTGCGCGATATTCGGCACTGAAATTTTCTTGACACTTCAAGTGCAATCCAAGCGATTCAAGCACTCGGTTGGTCGACATCATTCGTAGCGCCGCCTGGATGATTGTGCGATGGTTGATGTCACCGTCGGTTGCGACAATCAGCAAAGACACCATCTTCTGACTCATGCGGTGTCCGTCGTCGGCAAGAGTGAGGAACAAATTCTCCAGCCAGGGCGTTTCTATGCCGGTCACGTGCGAAAGATCCAGATGCGAGATGTTCGACACACCATCAGAGAATCCGTCAGCCAGCGCACGAAGTGACGGGACTTCAATGTTGGTCAAGCGCAGACTCTCCATGTTTGGGAATGAGGCCCACAGCTGGTTCCATGCGACCCGAGGCGCCCGCGGCCATCGATCAGTGCCGTCCAACTCAACTCGCGTGAAACCCGCACCGATGAGCGCTAGCCACGACAGTGAATGCGCTATTTCTTGGCTAGTAGTGGCGAGTAGATTCAGTTCTGGTATCTGATGGAGACTTCGTTGAGAAGTCCATTGAGTGATCGACGCATCATCTTGATACACCCATGCTGCGCCCCATCCGGGCACAAACACTCTGTACCACCCGCCACAATCACTAATGATACGAAGATCACAGAGAGGATGGTCCAACGACAGAGTAGCGCCTTTTCTCGAGGTACCCTCGGCGGTAAAGAGGGCAAATTTTTCGCGGATAGGCGACTGCTGGAGTGGCGACGAATTGAGTCGGCTTGGTGCTCAAAAAGCGGAACAAGGGGATCTTCTGCGCCGAGCACAGCCTCGAAGCATTGGACCACGCGATCTCTCATTGGGCAGCCATTGACCGTGAGGCGACGGATTAGGTGGTCGTGGTCCTTGCTGAAGATCGAGTACGCAAGCCAATGAGCGAACTCAAGCCCCTCAGGCGCATCGACGTTCTCGCCTAGGTGTTGTAGACTACAGACGACCTCACGGACAGAGGAGCTTGAGCCGGTTGCGGACATGACCATGAGGGACGCTTGGTCGTATTCGTCATCGGGGCGTGCACGAATATTGACCACTCGCACCGGCTCCTCAGGTATATTAGCCCGATTCGCCGAAGCAAAGAGCTGCTGGAGGGTATCGACGAGCATCGCTCCGTTGCTTGTGTTGACATCCATGTCGAGTACGGGAAACCTCGTGAGGAGTATGCCTTGTTGGGCCAAGCTCAAAATTTTGCTGATGCCCATGGCATTCTTGACTGTGCTCCTGACAAGCACGGATCTGATGGCGACCAGACGCGACTGACGACCACCGCGTGCTAGCTCCGTGAGGTCCAAAATCGATGCAAGCGCCGTGTTGAGGTTGACATCGAGACGAAACACAGGCTGAATGGGGACGACTGGGATCGCCAAGCCCTTCGTGGATGAGATTGTTATCCCAACATCGGGTTGAAGCTCAAACTCGGCCAATTCGTTGAACAGCACGTTGAGTTCCGCGTCGTCGCAGACAAACATGATCCCAATGGCGGCTGTAGTCCCGCCATGGCTCTTCAAGAAGCGCATGATCTCGACCGCCTCAGTGCCAGCGTCTTGCCACAGCTCAATCACTATTCCCTCCCATACGCTCTCGTGATCTTGGGCGAGGAGCGCAAGTCGCTGAAGCGCGAACAGTTGCTGCACAACTTCCGCAGGCGGCGCGCCATCGATGATGATGTGGCCAAGCGCGAATCGTAGGACCTCCTTGTCGATGCTGCGCGTCACGACGAGCCGACTCTGATGGAGGATATTCACCAGCGACTCCGCCGCAGCCCACGCAGTGTTCCCGGCGTCGCCGTCGGCCATCGATGCTGTTCGCAAGGATGACGCGGAAGCTTCTCCTGTTCCTCGTGGTAGTCGAACAATGCCCGTACCCTGGTGTTCCACATAATGTTCGATTATTTTTCGGTTCAGCGATACAACCCTTGCTTGTCACAATCGGTTGTAATCTGTCTCGACAAAGCAGGATGCTGCAACAGGGAGACTGCGCTTTGCACGAGATATGCGCATTGGTATCTTGCTTGCTCGCTCCCACTGTATCTCGTACGCAAGGTGGTTAGGGCGCTGGTGCTGTGCGCATTGCCTGCAAATCGCTCGTCAAATGCAGCTCGTATCCTTGCAAAAATTCGTCACCAGACCCTCCGACTCGATCTACAACCTCTGCCAAACTTTGGTGGTACGCACGGACGATCGTCAGTACATCAACACTGGCCGGGAAGCTCTGTCCTGTTCCGAATTGCAGATCCAATCTCAGGGGTATAAAGTGGGTCTGCCAATGGTCTGGCTCTTAATCCTTGGGCCAACTTGCAATTGATCGTGTCGCCGTTTGCCGTTGCTGACCGTGGGCGAACGAATACGTTCGTATCCTACAGTATCATGCAAGCACAAGCCCAATCATCTCATGGCGCAATCGTTGACAAGTGGTGGAAGTCATCTCCTCCATCTGGTTCTCGAGTCGCAGAAAACGTCGTCGCTGCTTGTCGCTGATAACACCCAAATCTTCTCGCAGTCCGTTCGGAAACGGATACCTTGATACGCCCTCTCTCTATCTTCCAGTTCTTGCCAACGAGTACATTCATACGCCATACCGACGGCCACAGTTCGTGTGCGTGGTGTAGGCGGAGCGTTGTGGGACCTAGCCGTTTGGGCAGTGCAATCAGGATACGAAATTTTCACTGTACGTGTGACGTTGGCGAAGTAGCGCACGGATGTGAAGAGCAAATCGCACGTCGAGGCGGGTACAGTACTGCTGCACGTTTTGGTTCATGAGACAGATCGAGGCTGCTACGTCTGAGCTTGAGCACAAATGCTGCTGCCATAAAAACTCGCGATTTGTCATGAGAGTCTAAACGGTACCCATCGTGACAGAGCCATTACAACAGAAACGTACATGAGGAAAGCTGTCCAAGATGTCTTGAAACTCATTGATGGTCGACCAGTAGTCGGAAGCGAACGGGGTGTACCTATGCAGCGGAGCTCTCGGCCTACTTCGCGGTCTCTCCTCTTTCGGGTTTTCCTCTGTCTGCGATTCTCTTGCCATTTCAAAACTGGTCGCAGTGGCGAATCATCTTGCGAGCGACACCACAGAGACCGCAGTTGAAGTCGTTCTCCCGATGTCGACAGCATAGCCCACCCGCCCCAAATGCCAGCAGTCCCACGTCATTCTCGCCGAGCAGAGCACACTTTCTGTTAGCAAGCGTAATGATAAGTGTCGGTAATTGGTCCGTCGAGAAAAGTCGCGCGCAGGGCGAAGCGATGCGCTAATGGGCTCATCTTCTGTGGCGACATAGACTACCATATGACGAAGCCCTCGAGGGTGATCCCTACGCCGGCTTCCGTTCGGACCACTCGAGCTTGGCCTTCGCGTCACGACTGCACGGCGGATAGTCCGGGCAGTATCTTCCTGGCATCGACACGCCATCGTACCATCCGCGCGTCGCGGCATCGTCGCGACGATAGCCTTTCTTCAGCTTGAACGAGCACGCCGAACACCCTATGAGACCCTCGGGTTAGGCTAGCGCCGCATGCAGGACGCGATCAAACTGATTGCTGTGGAGTGTAGCGCGTCGTCGGGTAGCCACGAGCCCCAAACGCTCAGTTTCTGGAGCTCCAGACCAAAGTGGTTTGTGACCACGGCCGTGCCTATGCTCGTACACTGCAGCGGGACCACGAGTAGTTGTCCGCACCTCTAGTTCGAGTCGTTCGAGACAAAGCCTTCTTGCGTCGTGAACTGCGCGCCCATAGCCACATCGTCCTGCTGTCTGAGTTGCTCCATCACATGCTCGCCTTCGAGCCATGCCTTGTACACATGTCGAGCATGAGAAACTCGAGCACGATTTGGTGATCCCAAAGGATGATCACTTCGCGCGTTCTTCGACAGTAGAGTCTTTTCCAGCAAAAAAAAAGACTCCTTCTCTGCATCAGCGGCATTTCTTGCTGCATCCTTGAGGCTTCTATAACAACCTCACGTGTACGCTGCATGTGAGTTAAAACGCACATGGTGACCAAGAGCAGGGTATCCGTAACTGATCGTCGCCGGTTTGGATCGTACTTGGTGCACTTGGTCACTGAGTGCCAACCTCCTGAGTGCTCATCGAAGGGAGGTGAACCGAGCCCAACCCTTGTACAAGAAATGGATGCTTCCTTCGCGGGTGGCGTGATGGCTCACAGCTTGCGCACGATCAACAAATCCGGCCACAGCTTACGCTCATTGTGCACCTTTTGGTCCGCAGTTTCAACTTGGTCACTGCCTGCCTCAATGTTGAGAGGCACGCCGATGGACGGAGCTTTTTGTGTTGCAATGTGGTGACTGACAAGCGAGTTCAAAAGCGTAACGACGTTGAAGAAGCAAAGAAGGCGATGGCACCAAGTAGTGGCGTGCTGTCGTCTGTGGCGTGACGTCGTGGTCCGACTGGTCTGACTACAACAGCACCTCCCTGTTGGGAACTCGCTTGTGCACAGTTTGTGTTCCTCCTGGTTCATCTGGCGGCGTCGCATTGAAACTCGGCCCTACATGGATGGCAGAAACGCATCGACAGCGAGTGGAACGGGACTCGGGCCAGATTAAGCAAGTGCCGCACACTCCACTCGACGCAGGAGCCATCGAAGGGGATCCGGACATCGCCCCCCCATCACAACGACAAGAGACTTCCGAGGCTGGCGAGTACACATCATCCCCGCGCATGCTGAACATCACTGAGCATCGCCTGAGGTGGAGGGCCTGGCCAGCGGACACGCGGCGAGCACGCGAGATCTTCGGCGCTGCACGCGTGGTGGAGAGCGAGACATACCATGACGTTTAGCGAGAAGCCGACCAGTGGTCCCCACGACTGTGTACAGTTTGTACTTACTGATCATCTTTCGGTGGCGCTTGACGTGGCCAACATGAAGAGCGAGCGAAACTGTTCCTCCCGTGACAGCACGCAATGCTGTTTAGATGCTCTACATAGTGTTCTGCACAGTACTTAAGCCTTGTTTGCGGTGTACCACACTATACTAAAAGACCGAGGCGATTGTCTAACTCATTTTGATTGACTAATATTGGATCTCGCCGCCTGTTCATTGGTCTATAAAGTATCCAATCATCGAGCACACGCATTTCTTGCTCACCCCATATCGGGAGAAAAGCCACGGCAATAAGATGGAGCCACCACGCCCCAACTCCCCGATGCGTCTACACCGGCCACTGCAAGGCCTCATATTCAGACCAGCCCCTTCTCTCTGCCAGAATCACCACGTTGAGCCATGCGCAGCGACGCGGACGTGCGGCCTCTGCGCGGCACGGCGCTCGCTGGCGACGCGCCGTCGCTTTCTCCTGCTGCCCAGCGCGTCGGCGGACCCGCGACGATGCGTGTCACGGCTGATGCGTCGCCGTTGCGTGCCGATCCAAGTCGCGGTTCCTCGGAGCCGGAGGAGGTGCGTGTTTGTGAGCGTATGGGAAGGTATTTCGGCGCTACTGATGCTCGCGTCTGTGCGGCGTTTGCGGTAGCGTGACGACGAGATCCCTGCGATCCTCAGCGCTGCTTCCAGCGTGATGACGCCCGCGCCCGAGCCCGCGTGGGTTACGTTCCCGATGACGGACGAGTCGCTCTTCGTGTCATCCATGGGGATTGCAGACGCCTTTGGCGATCTCTTCTCGGCCGTGAGTGGGTGCTTGCGTTTGCTAGGACGTCCCACGACCTCATCCGGTTGTATGTTTCCAGGACGAGGAGGAAGAGCAGACCAGTTCACTCAACTCGTCGATCGCACCCAGCGCATCGTCAACTTTGCGTCTTGCAGATTCTGCGCTTGCCACGGGGAACCCCTCGCCTGAGCTAGTGACGCGTCCCGAGAGCACCCGCGACGGCAGCTTCGTTGGTGCACCCAGTGAAAGATCGAGCGCCGCGTCAGCTGCGACGCTTTCCGATCCGAATATTTCAGCGAATGACACGCAAGCCAGTGTGGTACGTTTGCGATGGGTATGCTCTGTGCGGCCATGCCAACCTAGCGATTGTTTTTCTTTGGAGGAGCTCGGCAATGGCACGCCCCCGCCAGTGGATTCATCGTCCTCGCTTGCAGCTGGAGCCCCAGGACCCTCGACGCTGTCGCTGGAGGAGATGCCTGACGACTCGCTAACGCTGCAGCAGAGTCACGAGAACTGGACAAGTTCATCCGCCAGTGACCAGTTGAGCGAAAGCAGCTCAGCTGACTCTCCCACGTCGAGTGACAGCAACGATGACTGGAGCACCAGTGGCTCCAGCGAGTCGTCTTCGAGCCGCCGCACTTCAGTGGACTCGGCTACCAGCGATGGCAGCTGGATCTCCAGCGTCAGCAGCGACGTATGGAGCAGACCATATTTGCAGCGACCACGCCGTGCGAGGCGATTCTCGTTGACTCCGAGCAGACAGTTTCATACGCCTCAACGCTTGGCGAGGTTGAAACCGATGCAGCAACAATTGCCCGCTGCAGCCAGTGCGGTCAACAGTGCTGCCTCGGCACCAAGTACTGAAACGACTCCGCCGGCCTCGCCAACATCGTTGCATGAGAAGCGTGCGAGTCAGTCGTCTACGTTGCAGATCCCGCCACCACCAACCGTCGCAACGGCGGCAACACCAGGTGGTAGAAGCCCGATCTCTGCCTTAGGTGTCAATCTCCCCCTGAACTCGCAGCAGCAGTCGAGTCAGTCGTCGTCAGCGCTCGCAGCATCCCGGGTTCCACGTGCAAGAAACTTGTTTCAGGCGACGGACGACGTCGTTGCGACTCACCCTTCCTCACACGTGCGTCTCGGTGGCGAAAGCACAGGCACCTCGATGACTACGGTTGATTCTGCACTTGAGGAGAAGATGAGTTTTGCACAGCATGTGGCCATGGCTCGACTGGAAGATGAGAACAAGGAGGAGGAAGAGGAGAAAGATGACAACAGCAACGACGACGATGACTACGCCGAAGAGGAGTCGGCGGAAGATGAGGAGAAGGAAGAGAATGGCAAGAAAAGGGCGAGGAATGATCTCAGCAGCCGCCGCCGTAAGTTGAAAGCAAAGGCATCCAATACCCCAGCCAAACCGAATGATGGCGCAAACAAGACGCCGAAGAACGGCTCGACAAGTAAGAGAAAGCGCGTTGTGAAGCAGCAGAACATCGGCCACAACGAAATTTCACACGAGGCACAAGGCACCGCAATCATGGACGGCAATGAGAAGACAACCGCGAAGCGTGCGCGGACTACTCAGGACATTAACGTCAAGGCAAAGTGATCCGAAGATCAAGCCCAACGTGAATGTTGCCAACGCGAACCAAAGCGTTGATAGTGAGTGTGTCCAACGTGCGCCAAGAGAAGCCATCGAGTCGTTAGTAAATATCTCCAAGTGATAGTAGGCGCTCGAGCCCGTTCGTCTAACTCAGCAGAATAGTTTATTATTTCCGCACCAAATTTCCTGCGAAGCTGATGCAACACCGTCTTGGTCACCACGAGGACTAGCCCCCGACGACCACAGTCGAATGGGATCGTCGAGCCACACGCCGACCCTAGGTATCCATCGAAACGGTTCGGAGCATAGAATATCCTCCCTGCTTTATCTGAGTGGACAGGACCAATGGTCCCGTCGGTATTACAATGGGTCTAGGTGACCACGAGCTCAATCGGCAGGTGGAATCACGGTTGTCGAGGCCGTGTGCCAGACCTGCACGATGCACTCGCACACCGAAACGAGATACTGTAGCCATCGTGCAAAGCCGATAAACCTTATATAAATGATATTGCAAGTTCGGATTGACGATAAAATATCAAATTTAGGAGTAAAAGAGATTGAACTGTGTTTAGGTATATCAGCGACGTGGCTCCGAGCCGAACAAGATCCAGTTCCTTATTCCCCATAGGGGA
>JAADVY010001025.1:0-10589 GCA_023336035.1 Pythium plurisporium
ACTGGGAAATGCATCACCGATGGACCTCATCGACTTCACGTGATGTAAACTTGTTCGGAGAGGCTCTTGACTACTGGCCTTCACATCTTGATATACTTGGAGATATTGCTGTTCTTTGAGATCTTGGTAGTCAAGCATGGGGAGGGCCGCTTCTCGCGGCAATGCACACTCCTTGGCTTGCAGATCAATTCGCACGCCCGCGCGGACCATGAAATCGGTCCCGAGGATCAATAACGTGTGAGCTTCAAACTCACCAACCCACACATCAGCGTGGTAAACGACCTGTGCGCCAAGTTTTATCTTGACCTTGGCGACACCAACCGCAGCAAGCGGATTCTCGGACACACCGTAGAAATGTGTGCTGGACTCGAACAATCGCACTTCCACACCGAGCTTTCGTGCAAAGTTGATGTGGAGGATGCTGATATTCGCACCAGTGTCTAGCATTACTGGGACGTGTGTGTCGTTCACCGCACCGCGTACAAACACTTGTACAGACTCGTCCGGTGATGGCGTGTGATCTCGCCACCACCCTCGCCGTTCTCCTGGAAGCAACGTCACGTGCGTGACAGATGCAACCGGTGTCGGCCCAGTCTCGGATACTTCATCTCGAACTGGTGAACGGGGTACAACCGCTGTCGAATCACCACCTACGGACCCAACACAAGATGTATTGCACCCCGACACCAGCTTCACTTCTTCTTCTTCCAGGCTTCGAGGCTCTTGATCAACATACACATACACAACACCGCGCGCCTCGTTCATGTTTCTGGAGTTCTTCTTTCGCTCGAGGGCAATCTTTTTCTTGAGTTTTCGTGCGCGGCGCTTCCTTGTCTTCTTCATGCAATCTTTGTCATCGATGTCTTCACACACACTTGGGGACGCAACTGGTTCTTCATTCTTGGTTGTTTCTTGGTCTTTCTTCTTCTCATCTTCTTCATCCACATGCATCTCCAACGTCATACCCGACACGAACAGCCTCGTTGGACGGCTGAGAGTTTAGTGGTTTGACGATTGCTGCTGCTGCGCCACCTTCTCATTCTGCTGCGCAATGATCTGTTTTGCTCGTAGCAAACAGTAATTCTCACAGTGGCCAATACGAGAGCAGATTTCACATCGCAACCGACGACGGCAGTCACTCGTGTTGTGTGTGCTGCGCTTGCATTCAATGCACCGCTTGTCGCCCTGCTGACCTTGACCAGAGCCACTCTGGAGAGTGTACCCATCAGTTGGTGTCGATCTTCGTACTGTTGGATTGGTACTGGTGACGGGACAGATACCTGGTTCACTCGCGGCGCCGAGGCAACAACATCCGCGCGATCCTGTTGCTTCTGCTGTTTAGGCTGTTCACTCTTCACCTTCTTCGTGCTGGTCTCGTGATCGAGAAGGGTCGCTTCGAGAGCATCGACCGTATTATATCCAATATGACGAAGCTGGGCGACAGCGGTCCTATTGTACTTGAGACTATCGAAGAACAGACGAATGTGATCGACACGATCAGTACAGCGGAGATCGGCACCAGCCATGACAGCAGCAGCGTTGAGTCTGTAGAGGTAGTCGATTGGCAGCTCATCGGCCTTCTGCTTCATACCGTAATAGGTGCTTTTCGTCGATTGTAGCTCTTTGCAGTACCGGTCATAGAGGCTTTTGCGAGAAGCTTCCAGTCGTGTCGAACGGCGACCGGCAGTTGGGACTCCCAATTCTTGACGGAACCAGAGATGTTCATACGGAACATCGTGATCCGCTGCTGTCCCGTCGTACCCTACACACTGGCCGTGTGGAACTGGCAGATGAGGAACTGACGGACCTCATCTGTGCTCCTGCCTCTGCCGTCGAAAGCCTTTTGCTGGATGTTCTGAACGACCGTCATCGTCGACCGTTCATATTCACGAGCTCGGCTTGGCGAGGCATGAAAGGATTCGAACATGTTGTCGTCGCCAAGGGCATGCTCCCACGAGAAGTCTTCATCTGACTTGACAGTGGGCGCATATCGCCGATCGTCAAAACGATCTCTCGTGCCGACAGCGGTTGGACCTTGACGTGGGCTTGTAAAGCCTCGATCTTCATATTCATCCTTCACGTAATCACGGGCTTCTTCGTCCCTCACATCATCCTTCACATCATCCCGAGCTGCCTTGAGGATACGAGATAGGTAGTGCACGTCCATTTCGCCTTCCTCAACCAGTGGCAACAGTGCTCGGGCAATCTTCCTCGTGACACCTTGAGTTGGTCGCTTGACTGGTGACGACTCGTGACTGATGTTGTCGAAGTCCAGCGTTACTTTCACTTGGCGACGTGATGGCTTCTTCAGAGCATCTTGAACCGACTCCATGATTACATCACGCTCCTCCAGGCTCTCTTCGAATTGCTACTTCGTCGGAGCTCTCTTCTGCGTCTTCTTTTGGGGTGTAAAGATCTCGTCGTCCACAATTTGATACATGGGAGGTGAGCACATCTGGCCCCTCGTCTTGTAGCACTTTATCGAGCACTCCCACTCCCATTGAGCAAGAAGTAGCGACAGGAGATACTTCGCGTTGGCCATCGACACGTCGAGGGGTGTCGACTCAAACAGCTGGTAAATATCACATTGAGCATACTCATAACCCATATGAGTCAGCATGAGCTCAGCAAACGCCACCAGTTCCTTGTAGTCAGTGAAGACATATTTGTTGATGTCTTCCCGATTCATACCTTCGGCCTTGTTCACTGACCACCGGACTTTCGCCAGGCGATACACCGACAGCAAATTCTGCAGATCAGCTGTCTGCTTGATGACCATGCCTGAGTACGTGTCCCTGATGAACACAGCTTCAGACCACTGATAGATCCGGGTGACATCGTGCCGCGCCCAATTCTGCTTGATCTCCATGGTCGCTGTCATTCTGTGAGCTGTCTCTTGAACACCTGCGAGCTCCTCTTCTGGCATACGCACCAGATGTCGTGTAGTAGCTCAAAATCGCCGGCGGTGGCGTATTCCGCACAGCCCTCTCGCACATACACGAGCAATCAAACGGGATAGAGACGGAACTTGTGGGCAGCGGATGACGTACACTACCCAGTGAAATCTTGAGTTCTTGAAGAGGATGCTCGGCAGAGATGAGCGGTCTTAGCTCGTGCACTCACGCACGCACGAGTAGCTCACAGACTCGTTGGAGAAAATGGGCTGGATGACGTCCCATTGCAGGACTTGGCTCCGCCGACAGCGGTCGTATGTTGCTTCTCGTTCACTGGGACTCTCGTCGAGGAGCAGAACGCTGGTGGCCTGTGGGACGCAGGAAAATCGTACAGAACGCTTCACTTGTGGGTTTCTTGGTATATTCGAGAGTCTCTTATGCATCCTGCTCCTACACATGCACGCTTCCAGGCGGAGAACACGAGCGCCCCTTCGTAGCGACGCTTCACAAAGTGCGCAACACGTTTCTTCTCCGAACTTCGCCGTTCTTCAAACATGAACTTGATTTGTCCCACAGCGATCGCACACAGTCGAAATGGGGTCACTTCATCACATCCGGCCAGCGTGAGGCACCCGCAAGCCGAACGTTCCCGTGGCACCATTACACATATCGCCGGGGCCTTGATACTCCACTGCTTCCAGACGGTCGCAACACTGTTGCTGATATCATGGAGACAACGCTTGGCTTGATGCAGCCAAACTTGTCCTGGACTCGGTGCCGCATCGGCGAGCAAACGTTCCCACACTGGATGGTTCGCATAAGCCTTGACGTTGAGCACAACGAACAGATAGTCCAAGCATCTGCTGAGCGCCACCAGGTTTCGTGCCGTATTCTGCATGAAGCCGAGTCCGGCATCCCGTACCATAGACACGATACACACGTTGCACTGCATACCTTGAGCCGAGTCGATTGTACTCACCATTAAGTCCATGTATTCCTTCCATGCAGCGGCGCCACACTCCACCAGCTTCGTCAACAATGCCACCTGCGCCTTGTACGGGGTGAGCGCCAGCACCTTCGTCCTCTCATGCTGCGTACTTGGCGACCATTTCTTCTTAGGATCACGCAAATGCTGTTCAGCAATTCACACACACGATAAGCTTCAACGAATGAAGTCTCTTTGCCTCGTCCATCTGGACTCTTGATCCGATCGCACCGATGAGCGCGACCCGGGTCATCCCCATATATGACAGCGGTTGTTTCTGTTGAATCGGCGCGTCTGCAAATATCGACTCGCGAAGATACGGTGCTGACTCGTTGGCTTGGTGATCGATCTTGTAGTTGTAGAAATGCTGCAGCCATCGTCCGATGAACAGGTGGGCGCGGAACTGCACCGAGAGTGTGTGTCCGCAGTATCGTTCGCCCATGTCTACGTTGACGACCGTCAGAAATGACCATGCAGCACGAATTTGCATGGCTCGGCTCGACAACATCGCCTTTTCCAGTGGTGATCGCGCATTCAACTGGAGGGGATCACCAAAAAACGCTAGCGTGTGTGCTTCTGCTCGGATTCCTTGAAAATGGCTAATCTCGGGCACCAGGCCTGGTTCACCCATGAGCACCACTTGCCATTGGACTTGACGGAGGAGGCTTGATCCCAACGATGACAACGTCCCTGCCAGGATCTTGGCTTCTTGCAGCACCTCGAGTTCCACGCGCTGAGTAATCTCTGCCGATCCTCACTATCACCAGTGCCGTATCGTTGTTCGTACACACGCTGAGCCTCGTAGCCCGATAAATGCTGGCGCAGCCGGTTTGATGGTCCGGGATCCGGTCCGACACGTACAAACGCACTCTCCCGGCGTGTACGCATCCATCCAGCCTCAAAGTTGAGATCAGCAGCACTGTTCGTCTCTGTCGCAATCACCACGCGTTGTACATCCTCCATATTGAGCTCGGCCACCGCCACGTCCATAATCACCGTCGTCTTACCGCAGCCAAAACATCCTCGCACCGCATGTACACCAGTCTGCATCAGCATCGAGCGAACAATAGATGCCTGGGCTGGCGAAATGCGTCCGATGTTCGCAAGAATGCGAGTCACATCCTTCTCCAGTTGGGATTGCCCACGACAGCGGTCGTACTCACTTGTACCGCAGATTCGACGACTCGCCAAACTGGGAAGCAAACGGTAGCCAGCGGCGCTCTCAATGCACATATAGCGACGCACATGGGACAGCAATGTCGAACCACGATACCACTCCATCGTCCTGCCAGTAAGATCTACGTCCGGCTGACAGATGATCATCCATTCCCCCAGGAAACGAGCAACGCAGCCATGCGCACGCCACCAACCTTGAGATGCCCAACACTAAAGTGACATTGCTCTTCCGTGATCCGAACTGGGACCAGGATCAGGACAGCAAACGCTGCAAAACACTCTCGCGCGTAGTACGGCACGCGCGCTTGCGGGAACACAGACAACAAATCGTGCGCCACCGCCTCCGCCCTGAACGTGAACTGAAAAGTCGGCGCCTTGGCTTCGTATCGGGCTTCCAGATTACACATAAATGTGGTATAGCGGGTCTAAAAAGACGGCGCTTCCCGATCTCTCACCGCTTCAAACCTTTGTGTTTGCGGATCCTGCGTTTGCAAGACGCAGAGAGATCAGATCCGGAGTACCGGGATCTGGGATGCGGGTTTACAGCGATGTGTGGCGTCCGTCCGCTCAACCTATCAATAGACAGAGAGCACCCACTCAGTCCGATCGTCTCGCGCTACGAGCAACAGCCTGCGATGGACGAGGAAGAGAACCCGCCGTAACAGCCCGTGAGAGCTGATACGTGGTTTGGATCGCTTGGATCCGCCTTGACCTTGAGAATCCGTACCACGAGGGCACAGATCCGTACCTTGACCTTGACGTCTCCGCCCTAGAGCTCGGACTGAACCTTTACCTTGAGGTCCGTACCCGCAAAGAGCGGATCGAACCTTTATCGAGTTGCCTCAGCCACGCTTCACCGCCGAGAGGTGGGATCCAAGGAACGTTAACGTGAGCTCCTGTTACTCACTGGACTTGAGGGGGTTGAAGTTACACGAGGTCGCCTGGGCTCCGGATCACCGCTACGTACGTGTAGCGGGTGCCGGTCCTCTGATCTTCTTCCTTGCCGCGCCACGCGTCCGGGGACTTGAGCAAGAGGGGGAAATTTGCAACTTGTTTGTTTCCAGTGACCCAGACTCTCTGAGACAGGATAGTGTGGTCCACACCAGGTCCGGATCTAGCCCGGAGATTGTGTGGATCACATAGATCCAGACCCAGAAAACACGTGGACCTACCCAACCTAATACAGTAGATATGTCCTGTAATACCCTAGAAGTACTGAGATAACTTAGAAATTTGTCCCACCTTGGATCCCGTATACGTGGATCGGAAAGAGAACTCCAGCGAGTCCACATCATCGCAGAGTTCTGAGGTCGAGAGAAGTCGAGTCCTCCTCTTGCGCAACTCGTCAAGAAACGCGCTGGATCTTGTCGCGTGACGTCTGGATCTTGTCGTGTGACGTCTGGATCTGCTCGAGAATCCCCTTAGAGTCACTTTCTCCGGAACGCTCTACCACATAAACGCCAGGCGCGCCCGGTACTGATCCATCGGGAAATCCGCGAGGCTCACATCTTCATTCACGAGATATCTGAGATGAATACAATGTGGCGAGTCGAATCCTGGAACCGCGAAGTCACGGGAAAGCACACAGTCCTCTCCGCACAATCCGTAGTCACCCTCGCCCGAGAGACGAATCCCAATGCTCCGCACGAACCAATATCGGTATCTCTTATGCGCATATATTTCTGTCAAGGCAAAAAGCACCGATCACGTTCTCTCGTGCGTCCAATTGAATTTGGTCACGTGGTTGAGTGCGTTGCCTGGAGAGCGGACTACAGCTTGGACGTGCCGAACAGAATCATAGAACGTCGGATGCGGGCGAGGCCCGTCACTGCGATGAGCAGATACAGCGCTGAATGAAACTGGATCCACCAATTCTTTCACCTCTAGGCCACCAACCATCGTCTTGAACGTACGCCAATCGTCCGGCGGCTCCCATAGACTTTGTTCCTGCTCTGGTATCTCACGATGCAGTCGTTGGGTTGCTTCAGAGTCGACAGCAGGGATGACACTCTTGGGAATCCGATATTCTGTATCGCTCATCAATGTGTCTGTGGAGCCAACAGCGGTCGTATCTTCAACTTGGTCCGCCATATCAACATCCACAGACTCGTCATCTCCCTTCGACTCAACAGCCTGAATAAGGGCACTCATTCGACCGTCATCATCAGATTGCTGCGCAACCATGTCCTGGCCAGGGTTAGCTTGGAGAGGGACATTGGCCTCTTCGCGTTCTGGTGCACATGCTGCTGGCGGGTCTTCCGGCTCGGTATGCTGTCGAGATATCTTCTCTTCTTCACTCTTGCGTCCGGTCCGTGCAGTAGTCTTCGCCACAGCACTAGAATGGCGCAAATGCGGCTCCATCGACACGAAAGCGGTTGTAGTTTGTAGACGGCGAAGATCCTGTCCGAGGCGGCCCTTCATCTCATCATCCATCTCAATATTTTCCAACGGGTAGACCAGGTTGCGATCTTTACGCATACGGTTCCTCACCCCGCGCACTTGACCAACCGACGCGTGTGCAACCTGTGCAAACGTGTCCATAGCTTCTTGGAGAGGCGCGAGCCGTTCACTCTGGAAAACCATCCACAATAGCAGCTCGTCGTCTCGTTCGACGGGCCATGGAGAATACTCGATGGTCTTGAGCTTCGAGCTCTCCTTGTACAATGGGATCTTCATAAGACGCTGGTTGAGCTGTCAAAACGTGCGGGTCAACGAGCCGTATCGCTTGGTCATTTCTTCATTGATTGCCTGATACGCAGAGACAAGTTCATCCGCTTTCGCAAGCTGATATGGCCGCATAAGATCTTCCTCCTCTTGCATCCAATATTCAACCTTTGGTCCTGCAGCTCGTGGGAATCATGGAGTCAAAGATTCTTCGTCAGCCAACAGCGGTTGCATATTGAGTCGCGTCATCTCAAGACGAATCGCATCTTCATTTCTTGTCGGCCACCCTTGTTCTTGGGCCTCCACGACGTACGCTTTTTGAAGCGTGGGCCAGTTAGTGTCTCACCATGGAACTGCACCAGTACTGGCGCTGCTCGCGTGACCACGGGGGTCAAATCGTGGAGACCTGGCATCTGGTCCGAAACGCTTCTTACGCTCTTGAGCGACACGCTACCACAAGGCCTCATCTGTCTTGGTTGCATACTTCATCGACTTCTTGTCGGCACGCCACGCGGCGAATATCTGGCGTGGCTTGTACTTGGGCTTATCGTTCGACTTCTTCTCGAGCTCGCGGGGCCAGTAAAACGCCAGAAAAGCGTCCGTCTCACCTTTTGCCCACGTCGTGCGTCCATCTACTTTCGAAGCCACGACGGTCTTCTTGGTCGCCTTCTTCTTGGCCGCCTTATTGCCAGTAGTCGCAGGTTCTTCGCATGCAATACTTACTTTGGTGAGCGTCTTCTTCTTCTTCGCCGGCCCCACCATCTCTTCTTCTTCTTCTTCTTCATCTTCTTCCTGTTCTTCTCCTTCGCTTCCTTCACACGCTTTCTCCGCCTCACGTGATTCGTGCACGCGCGGCCTTTTTCCTTGAGCTTTCGCCATCACCACCGCTGGTTGTTCGCTGTTTTCTCTGCTTCTCTCGGCTGGAACTCTCCACCCGTTGGTTGGGTTAAACCTCAATCGACAGCGGTCATAATAAACCTCGCCGTCTCTTCGCCCAGAATCTCAATTTACCAGCCAGCGTCCTGGATTGACAGCGGTTGCATCAGACGTTAATCGATCAAGATCTCCCAACACGAGCATCCATGTACAGCTCAATGCCAAGCCGACAGCGGTTGTAAAAGCAGACCCAAACTATTCTTCATCCATGTCTTCGTCAGCAGCTTGCGCTGCCTCTCGGCAACTCAGCCGACGCTTCTTCATGCCGTATTCGTACAAAAGAGCCCCACGCGATAGATTATCCTCGTGCTCCCAAGTCGGCTCGTCGAATCGGACCTATTTTACCAGGTACTTCTTGCAGGCCCGTGCATTGCGCGTCCTCTTTACAATCCGGTCATCCAGGATCTCAACGACTTCGAACTCGTCGCTCGCTTCGTCAGGCTCCCACGAGTCTTCCGGCTGGAGGGCCTCGTCAAACTCATCATCACCCTCCACCACTGGCACACTGGTCGGTCGTACTGCAATCGAGACGAACGGCTTGAGGCGGGAGATGTAAACTAGCGGATACATTCGCGCCCCTGTCCCTTCGACCTTCAGCTTGTACATGATGTCATTGACGCGCTCTTCGATCTCGAACGGACCATGCCATAGATGGGCCAGCTTCTTGGACAGTCCTTCCTTGACCAGAGCGTGGTATAACCAGACTTGCTCTCCGACTTCGTATGTTTTTCGTGTTGTCGCGGCTGTACTTTCTTTGACCTTCTCGTTGTGGCGTTGTGCACGATCGTTCATCAGTTGCAGCTGAACGTCATATGCCTGTTGCATGGCATATTCGTGGTGCCGCCGGACCTTTTGCCGCCACTTGAAAGCTTCCCGTTCCTTCACCGAGTTATCTTTCGGCGGTAACATCGCGTCCACCAACGTACGAGGATGCCAGCCGTGCACCAAATAGAAACTTGACGGCTTCAGACGAAGGTTGACAGAAGTGTTTAGAGCCAGTTTGAGACGGGAGACATGCTGATCTCAGTCTTTTTGATCACGATCTTCCACATAGCGCTTGACCGCCTTGACAACGGTCTGGACGGCTCGTTCTTGTTTGCCATTTGCTTGCGGCCGATACGCGAGCGTCGGTCTCTACTTGTGCTTCATCATGCGGTTAAATTTCTTGAAAACTGAGCTCATAAATCGTGGGTCGCGATTATGGCGTAGCACTTCTTGAGCCCCGAACCTGTTATACACAAACTTCATGAACGCCCAGGCAGCAAGAGTATCCGCGAGAGGTACGAGAATCATGAAGCCCGTGAAAACATCGGTGAAAAGCAACAGGGCCACATTGTTGTAGTATGTGCCCGGTAGGGGTAATGCGAGATCCATGGCAAGCACCTGAAATGGTCTTGATGCTGTGATGTTACCGGGTGATGTACCTTCGTACTGAGGCTTGACCTTACTTGTTGTGCAGTCGGTACATGAAGCAACATATCGCTCAACGTCGGCAAACATCCCGCGCCAATGGTACCGTCTGCGAATGCGCTCGTAAGTGCGGTCAACACCCTGGCGTGCACCTCCCGCCAGCTCGGTATGGTAGGCATGCATCACATCGATTTTCATTCCTTCGGGAACCTCCATCTCCATGGCTTCAGCACCTTTCTTGATCGGGTAATAGTACAACACTCCACGTGAATCGAGCACAAAGCATCTGCAAACCGCGCGCACCCCTTCCATGCGGCGCTGGTCAACTGTCCTTCTTCATCGTGATTCATGAAGCGTATCATCCCTGCGCACCAATATTGTTGGCGTTGAGCGCGAGCAATACGTCGGAACTTCTCCTCCTGAGCAGCCAGCAGCTGCACTTCTGTTGTCGTGTAAGCTCCGGCATCCCAGTCTTCGGAGAGATCTACGACGTCACCTTCATCCTCGTCGTCACTCTAGTCAGA
>JAADVY010001026.1:0-10586 GCA_023336035.1 Pythium plurisporium
ACGGGCACGTCGGTGCTCCGATCTTCTGCTAGAACGATCCTTCGAGCGCGAGCGACGGCGCGATCGAGAGCTCTCGTGGTCGCCGTCTCGTTCGTCACGATGCGATCGTGATCGGGACCGCTCGGCGCTGCGGCTGCGCGATGCTCGCGACGCATCGCGACTCGATCCCATGGCGGTCCGACACTCTTGGGGATAGTGGCTACGTGTACCCTAGTTACGACCTTCTATTCGGGAGGAGGCAAATATCCACGTTCCAGTCTTCTATTGGAGTCGAGACCGTCGGATCCAGTTTGTACCCCACAGATGGGTTACGATCCATTCTCTTGTCGCACCGCCACATGGTATTTTGGGCACGTCAGCGTAACCTAACGTACCCCTTCCCTTCTGGATCAGGAGAACCTGCACTTGAAGCTCCCACTGCCAAAAGACTCAACGCTTGCACCACCGCCACCAGAAGCACCACGCTCTTCCTCTTCCTCTTCTCCGCTCCGCTCCCCTCCTCTCCTCCTCCTCTCCTCCTCAACCAAACTGACGTCCGCCATGGAGCTCGGCGCGTTTCGCACCTTCCGAATGGCGCTGGGCATGAACGCCGCCGCCGCGGAGGAGGTGTCTGCGACAGGTGACGAGCAGCTCCGCTCCGCTCCCCCCGCGGCGGCTCCTCCTCCAGTTCCGCTGCCCGTGGACACAGCGAACGATCCGGCCAAGCAACGCACCGACAGTGCGAGCAGCGCCGGCAGCCGCCGCAGCAGCCGCAGCGACAGCCACCGACGGCGTCGCCACCAGCCCCCGCCGAGCCGCCCGGTGAGCCAGAGCGAGGAGCTCCACTTGCCGCTGGATCAAGAGTTTGTGCCTGTGGAGGGCGACGACGACGTACGCGAAGAAGTGATCTGCGCGATCTTTGATCTGCCGCGCTCGACCACGTTCTACAAAGACTTTTCCTGCGCGATCGCCGCGGCGTTTCCGATGCACGGCCGCATGTACCCCACGAGCACGCACGTGTGCTTTTATTCGAATGTGTTTGGCCGCGAGCGCAAGATCTTGATCCCGTACGAGTCGATCACCGAGCTGAGCAAGACCACGACGCTTGTATTCCAAGGGGCGATCCGCATCAAGACGTCGTCGAAAGAAGATTTCACGTTCTCGAGCTTTTGGGGTACGAACCGCGACCGGTGCTTCGATTTGATCCAGACGATCCGTGATGACGTGCTGGGGGTGAGCGACGAGGCGATCGAGAACAATGCGAATGAAGAGGGATCAGCTGTGCACCGTCAAGAAGCGTCGGGAGATGACAACACGCAGCAGACGCGGCTTCAGCGCACCGTGTCGGATGGTGGTATTGTGGCCGTGCCACGGGACACGACAATGGAGCTTTTGTTAGAAGAGAAGTTTCCTGTCTCGGTCGATGACTTTCTGGCCATGTTCATTGTGGACAACGCACCGTTTGGGCTTGTACGGTATAACGAGTGTATCGGCACGACGGAAATCCAGTGCAATCCTTGGTCAGCTCGGTCGGAAGACGAGTCGCTGGGCCAGACGCGATCGCTACAGTTCCGTGTGCCCATTGAGTCGCCAATCGGCCCGAGCTCCTCCATGGTGGACGTCCTGCAATGCCATAAGACGAGCGATCGAGGTGTCCACACGATCGAAACGTCAACGCGGCTTGTTGACATTCCGTATGGCGACTACTTCAGCGTCGAAGATCGGTGGACAGTTGTTCCTCTCCCACGATCACCTAACGAATGCTCGCTCACAATTGAACTGAAAGTGGTCTTTAGCAAGTCGACATTTTGGAAGGGGAAGATCGAGTCACGGGCGATTGCCGACAACAAAGCAAAGTGGATCAAGTGGGTTGAGATGGCGCAGGAGTTCCTTCGAGCACCAATATCGAGTGAGGAGGGTGGGAGAGTCGCTTCGCCGTCTACTTCCAGTAGCAGCTCCACCGCAACGCCACCCACCGCAAGCGCAGCAACGACACACAGTGTACCACCGCCCGCCCCAAGTGTAGTGACGACAAACAGTGTACCACCTGCAAGTGCAGCAACGACAAACAATGTACCACCTGCCAGTGCAGCAACGAGAAACAGTACTTCACCCATCGCAAGTGCAGCAACGAGCAACGGTACGCCACTGCATGCTGCACCGTTCCAAGAAAAAGACCCGCTTGTGCGGCGTCTGACTGGAGTAGTTGTTGAGCAACGTTCGGGCGAATCCTTGCGTGATAGGTCGCGAAATTCTTCCCGAGCCCAAAAATCCCGTCGTCGACTTTCTGCGCAAGGTGAGTCTCGTCGGTGCTGCGCTGCGTAGAGTTAATTTCGCTGTGATACTGACGCGCTCTTTTTGTTGTACCAGCTTTTCCGTGGATCGTCATCGTGATTCTCGTGTGGATAATTTTCCGACTGAACAAGACGCTGACACGGATGGAGCAAGCGATGATTTCAACCGAGTTGAGCATCTCCGAGATTCAGCACCATATTTCACGATTGCAAACTGGACAAGATGTATGTCGATGAGCTTTTTAATGATGAGAACACATCCATGACGAGTGAAAGTCAACGCGTCGTTGCAGCTCGTTCAGTATGCTCAACGCCAGCAGGTCGGTCGTTTGTTGTGCTGACACCAAAGTTGCCCACCCATCCGCTGGCGCGTCGCCCTTGTTTCCACCATTTTGGGAGTGCTCCAAATCGAACACTTGATCGATTTCAGACTGAAGCAGCTCGATGAACCGTCGGACCATTTGAAGGCTGGATCTCGCTAAAGGGTTGACCATTGCGACAACATCACGTGGCAGTTGTCGAATGAGCGAGCTCAGCGCTTGGTCACCAGATGAACAAGATGCCCACACTGCGCTTGAATCACCAGAAAGAACGGCAAAAAGCGGTCGAACAGTCTTGAGCAGGCGTACAGCAGATGACCCATCTCGTGATGCAGCAATAGCATCGTGAACGCTCGAACCCCCCGAAAGGAGAAGGAATTCACCTGACAGAATGGACACCGTATTAGCGTGTCGTGAAATCGTGGGTGATTCAGAGCTGTTGCAGTAGAACGTACCTGACGATGGAGATACATGAGGACCGTGGTAGACAGCACCAGCGCAGCTACTTTTGGTGCTACTAGAGATAGCTGCCAAATCCACTTCGATGTCCCCGATGAATGAACTCGACGGCTGAGCGACAGCACCCCGCCAAGTCGTCGCTTCATTTCCTCCCGGCTCATTTCTAAACCAGAGTCCGAGCTTAATGAGATGTGCCTGCATCCACCCAGTGGGAGGTGGGACATCGATGGTCAACTCGAAGTCGATGTTCTTCGGCGAACCGGAATCCAAGCGGCTCGACGGGGAGGTACGCCGAACACGTGACCATGATCGTATAGGCGCTGTCGGACGGGTGTGGTCAAACGCGAAGACTGACATCCCCCCACTTTGTGTATCGATGCTTCCTCCTTCATCATCGACCGCGCTTGATTCAACTCGAACGGTCAGTGATAACTGCAGCATCGAAGTGGATCGTTCGAAAGAGACGACTGCAACTCGATCAAGCAACCACGACAAACGATATCTTCTACCTCGCTGTTGCACGTACACGATCTGCTGTTCGTTTGCGACGTCGGAGTTTGTTCCCCCAGTGACGACAGGAACCAATTCCAAACTCGTGCTGTCGACGTTCTGCAGAGCGCCATCATTGCAATCTCCAATAAGAAGCTCGTTCAGTCTCGTGATCATCTTCGTCTTCTCAATCCAGACCCGTTCGAGACGCTCCGCGTATTCCGAGCCAACTCGAAGGCGCTTTTGAAGCGATTTCGTCAGCATCTCGAGTTGCTGTGCAGACGCACGTGACGTTTCTCCCGTGTTGCCTTGGACATCAAAATCCTGTTCATGTTTATCGATCTTGACTCGCTCGATCGTAGAACTGCCTGCCTCTGCGTTGTCATCTCGTGACTCAGTTCCACGCCTCTTTTTCTGCTTGTCGTCGGAGCGATGCTTCAGTCGATGGCATGATGATGCGACATGGTGCGAGCTCGCTAATGAATACGAGATCGTGACTGACTTCCGCAGCGCTATTGGCACGAAGTCGTCATTGTCGATGGTAGTGACATCGTTCAACAAAATCAAATCTTGGTTCGAGATTTCTGCCGGTAGACGGAAAAAATCGCCAACGCTGGTAAAATCTAGTATCAGCCAACATCACACACAAGTGTCACAGCGTCCGAATTTTCAATCAAGTGAAAGCCTTTTCCCGCAACTCACGCTGCAACGGAGAGATCACGCGTTGCCGTTCACCGCATGCATCGACCGAGATCAAATGAAATGAACGATCACTGTCAGCGCACGAAATTGCTGCGACGATCCGAGATCCACCACCCACGTGAGCTTCCTCTACTTCACTAGCAGACACAGGCCATACTATTGTTGTCAGTGACTTCTTGATATCTCGGCACAAAGGTAGTGTGGCGAAACGTACATGCGACGAGGCAGCCCGCCAACCACATAGGATGCAAGCACAACGTCGTTCGAGACAACGCGAAGCGTACCGACAGATGTGCCGATGAGCAAAAGTGTAGATGAACGAAGCCGGGGCGCTTTGAAAACAGTCGCAGCGCCGATGTGTGCGTGCGGTCGATTTGTGTACGAAGGTGAAACCACAGCACAGCTCGTGACATTGTCTGAGTCGCCGATATCGCGCACTGAATCCGAGGGAGCAGGAAGATACGAGCAAGGTAATAGCGCTGTTGGCCGTGCTGCCATCCCCTCTCTGGGAAGACTAAGCACGGCCCACTGTCGTCGTTTCGCGAGGCTTGGAGGACGCCTAAGGATCGAGCCAAACGTCTCATTAGTCGTGCCATTTATGACAAATCACCAATTGTGGTTGCACATACCAGTCCAGCGTCCCGACGTCGTGTGCTTCTTGATATACTTGGGTCTCAGCGTACTGTAGCAGCAAGTGGGGGACAGTGGCCACGTCTTCGCTGACGAGTTGGCACGAGATCAACTTCGCAGCTTTCGCCCCGGGCAATTCCAGTCCTGCTTGCACAAGTGAGAACGCGTAGTCGCCCTCGTCGGTGATCACGGGTTGCAGCAGCGAGAGCGAGCTGGTCGTAGCGTTGAAAGCGACGACGTAAGGTCCGTCAACCACGTGGATCGCAACATTCGCGGGCTCGCCATCCACGACCACGTCCCCAAGAGATTGCAGATTCCACTCGCCACGCACCCCGCTGTCCGAAATCGCGTAGAAATACAGCCGAGTCTCATCTACAGTAGGCTGTGAAGGTGTCGGATCTCGTCGAGCTCGCTTCATAGGGCGAGGCGAGGTTCCACCGGCAACGTCGTCACAGGCGTTGCTGCGAAATACCAACACCGTGACCGATCTACACGCACACGCATCAGTCCATTCGATCCAAACCGAACAGTATCATGATGTCCATATCTACGTACATTGCCAGCTGCGTGTCCTCCACACGGGCGGCGTGGATCCACTCGGCGTCCATCGGCGGCCGCGCGTCGTGCGGCCACGCGATGGGCGTCTTCCTGCCGCTACGCACCACGCGCTGCGCCGTGTCGACCGCCAGCGCGTGGCCGCATAGCTCTCCTCCATTGTACTCGAGCACCACGAGCGAAGCGTCCACGCGGACGACGCGCCAGCGTCTCGCGCGCGACGACGTCACTTGCTCGCGATCCATTGCGGCTTCTTTCCCTTCGGCGTTTCCCGCCCACAAATTCGAACATTGGTTTCGTTAAGAACACTTGTAACGGATTGAATACTCAGATAGGATCAGATACGCTGCTTCTGATACGGCGGCTCTTCAAGATCGTTGGGTTTTCATGGGAGAGATGTTGGCATGCATGTGGCGTGACCGTGTGGTATGGGCGACGTGCCATGCGGACGGCGGATATGCGGACTCAGTGGTAGTGTCAACGTTGACACTCATAGTACAAGGCAGTTCGAGAGGCGAGCGATGGGTGTGCGCGAGAGACGTCGTACCATGTGGCGTGCGCGACTCACATCATGAGGCATCTTGGAGCGATGCTGGCTCTTCGACACAACCCAACAGTGCCATCAACCTACCGCCCACAAGTTCATTTCCCGATCTACCCGATTCGAAACGTTGCCCTCCGTACGGCTTCACTCTCCTGTGATCAAGATGAGCTTCGCTTCCGACGATTGGTGCTACGTGGACTCAGAGACCGGCTCCGTGCGGTCACCAAGTCTCGATGCTGCCGAACCGGAGATTGAGCTCGAG
Source organism: Pythium plurisporium (assembly GCA_023336035.1). Taxonomy (NCBI): domain Eukaryota; phylum Oomycota; class Peronosporomycetes; order Pythiales; family Pythiaceae; genus Pythium; species Pythium plurisporium. The sequence goes on from JAADVY010001026.1 coordinate 6,235, forward strand.
CCCATGTACGTAGAAGCAGTAATCGACGACCCAAAGCAGACGGCTAAGTCGACCAAAGAGGAAGAGAAGGAGACCGACATCGAATCCCTGCTGAGCGATAGCACCCCACAGCCGACCGACCGCTCACACGCGTATCACCTATCTCTGCTTTCGCCTGCCCACCACCGCTATGCGGTCACAGGCGTTGCAACGCGCCCTACCTTCACTGCCGCTCGCAAACGATCAGTTCGAGAGGCTTTTGTGTCGCCAGCCCGTCGTGTCCATACGGAGACCAACTACGCTGCTCGTCTTCGCGCTGCTATGCCGTCTCGCCGCGACAAGTCAAACGCCTCGCAGGCGTCGGAGCATACACCTCTCAAGCCTTTCACGCGCGACGTCGGTATCCAAACCCAAATGGTCGAGCTGAACGAACCAGATCGCGTGTCGACCCTTTCGTCCGTGCTCGACCGCAGCTTGCGTTTGTCGATGCAGCTCAAACACAAGGCCCGCGACGCTGAGCTACTCGATGTGCGTGGCATGATGCTACGAGCCCAACTCGACGATGCGCACCAAGAAAATCAAAAACTAAAAAAGCAAGTGCAAACCGCAGAGCGTCGCCTTCGTATCTCGCAGAAGCGTAATGAGCTTGCGGAGGAGTACGTTCCCGCCTGTTGAGAACCTTGATGCCGATTGCCATGTCGAGCTAACGATTCATTTTGTAAATCTGAAGGTACCAAGATCACTTGAAGCGTGGTATCGACAGCTTACAGATCGAGAACGAGTCGCTTCACGAGCGTATTGAGGTGTTGGTGGGCGGGTTGGACGTTGAAGCCAAAAGCATAGATGAGCTTGAGCGGTTGGAGGACTCGCTGGCGAAGGCGATGGCCATGATTCGCAGTGCAGTTCGGTCCAAATACCGAGCCGCGGTCAGTGGAGAGAACACGACCACGACGTCGTCGCAGTTGACGACTTCGCGAAAGACCTCAGAAGACTCGTGCGTTGTGTGCATGGAAAAGCTTACTGGTGTGCGACTGGAGCCATGTGGCCACGAAGTGCTGTGCAGCGAATGCGCCTTGCGGGTGACCGAGTGCCCCGTCGATCGACAGGCCATTGATGACAAAGTGCTCACGTACGGCTTGAACGCGTACTCGAGTGAGCTCGGCAATTAGAAGAAAAAGCGCCAAGCAGAGTCAATAGAGGCACCTGCATCTTTGAGACCACTAACTGCATGATTGCTTACGTCGTGCGGACTTTTGCATGATGACAAAATCGCGGCTTCTCTAGTCGTGCATACTGTTGTAGAACTGGAGGAGCTGCTGCCGGTTCTTCTGTTCCTGAAGGTCGGCATCCGAGCGGCTCAGCTTGCGCTTGATCTTCTTACCCGAGATTGCGCTGCGCACGACGTCCGAGTCGGAATCCGATCCCGATGAAGACGACGAGGAGGCATCCCGCTTCCTGCTTTTCTTCTTCTTGTGGTCCTTGTGACGCTTCTTCTCCTTCTGCGGACAACAAGTACAACACCTCACTGCTCTAGAACTAGTCTCTACTGATAGCATGGGGCACCAACCTTCTCGCGCTTGCGCTTGGCCTTTTTGGGCTTCTCATCTTTGCGTGGTCGCCGGCGCGAGTCGTCGTCGTCGCTCTCACGGCTGGAGCTTCGGCTTCGATGGCGACGCTTCGAGTCCGAGCGACGAGGCGACTGTGAGCGAGACCGCGAGGAGCGTGACGAACGATGCGACGATGCGCGACGCGGAGAGCGCGTCCGCCCACGCTCCTCGCTCGCTGCGCTGTCGCGACGATGACCGTGGCCACGTCGGTCCCGGGGCGACCGCGACCGCGAGCGTTCGCGCGCGTGTCTCGCCATCGCGACCAGCGCTGTCAGTGTGGATATCCATCCAGTCCATGATTGCCATACACATCGCCACTGGAGCGCGTGAGTTCCTCCGCGACCCACCACGAGCAGCAGCATCGCCCCATTGATTGCATCTCACCAGGCCAGATCCAATTGGGAAACCGTGGGCACAAAAGTACATGCGGTAAATGGAGTCCACCACACGAAAGAGTCTTGTATTGAGGTGTTCTACAGTCGTCTCCTTTGGTTTTGGATTTTGGGTTTTTGGGTGGGGTGTTCCTCGACCGTCTTTGAAGCTTCTCCCTTTTCGAAGCAGAAAGCTACGCTGCTCGCGAACGAGCCCCGCCGCCGCCTCGCCGATCTTGTCCGAAATGAGCGTCTGGCTCGTCGCCGTGCCGAACGAGAGCAGCCGCTCGAGCGAGACGACCTTCTTGGAACTCAAGGCCGAGACGGCCTCTGCGCGCCACGACTACGCCGGTGCGAAACGGCCTCGTAGACACGCGAGAGCCGGCGGCGCTCGAACGCACTGACTGCTCTCGTTGGTGGTTTTTGTACAGAATGCTACCGCATGGAGCTGCCGTCAGATCTGCTCGTGGGCACGCTTGACTCGCTCATGGTGCGTACGGATGAGCTGCTTGGGTCGAGAGCGAGTGGCGATGTGAATGGAGGACGCTGATTTCGATTTTGCTGTGACTTTTGGAAGGCGCTGAGCGATGATCTTAACCGCGTGGATATGGTCGTCGAAGGCGCCGTGCGCAAGATCGAGCGCCAGTTCCACGACCTCAACAAGGATAACCAGGCGCTAACGGTTGATGGCGGTCTGTCCACGTCTGGCGGTGATTGATAGGTTGGGAGAAGCAGTAGGCTGACGACTCTGTGCTCTGTTGAACTAGTGCCTGTGGATCGCTACCTGAACTACTTTGCCTGGGACGAAGCCAAACACCCGCACCGTCGCCCGCTGCCTGAGATCGTCAGTATCATCCAGTCGGTACGTTTATGGATCTAGAATCGATGGCATAATGGCGTGCTTTGCGACATTGATATTTGTGTCATTGCCTTCAGTCGGTCGGCAAGATTGAGGAGGAACTCAAGCAGTTGAGCCAGCGGTACACGGAGAAGAAGCAGCAGCTTGTCAGCCTTCAGAAGAAGAAGGGGTGCGATGCAGACTTTTGCGTGAGATATTGTCGAAATTACCTGATACTAACTCGTCCTTGATCCAACCAGCGGCAACCTCATGGTCGCGAACTTAAACGATGTTCTCACTCCCGATGTGGTGTCCTCGTCTGATTTTGTCAACACCGAGTACTTGCAGACACTCGTGGTCATCGTACCCAAGTACGTCTTACGCCTTCTATCGCATACGCACCAGATACTCAATTGTTTTGTGCTTGATCCTAGGAACTTGGAAGAAACCTGGCAGAACGAGTACCACACGATCGGCGACCAGATCGCTGAATACGGACCCAAGGGCTCCCGCGGCTCAGTGCGGGGCTCACCTGTGGTCCCGGGATCTTCGCGCAAGCTGCTCGAGGAGAGCGATGCATGTGTGTACACTGTGACTGTGCTTAAGGGGCAGTACACCCCTGGTCGACTGGAGAAGGATGGCAACTTTGAACAGGGTTCGACGCATGACTACATCGAAGACTTCAAGACGCGCGCACGTGAGAAGCGTTTTGTGGTCCGCGAGTTCTCGTATGACGCCACGTCGCACGCGTCCAACGAGGAGGCGATCGCGGAACTGGAGGTCGAAGTGGATCGGCTCTGGTCGGGGCTTGTGCGATGGTGCAAGGCCCACTTTGGAGAGACATTTATCGCGTGGATGCACGTCAAGATGATCCGCGTGTTCGTGGAGTCGGTGCTTCGCTACGGTCTCCCGGTTAACTTTGTGGTTTTGATGTACCGAGTATGTCTATCAGTTTTGGCCCTTGCATGTCATGATAAGTACTGACGCGATTCGCTCTGTTTACAGCCTCACAAAGGAAAGGAAAAGAAGCTGCGCGGAATTCTTGCAAAGAAGTATGCGCACCTACAGCCTTCCCAGTTCTCGGGCGTCGAAGACTCGTCGTCGTCATCGTCGGCTCAAGCTGAATACTACCCGTACGTCACGAACGCCTTCACGCCGCTTGCGGCGACGCAGTAGACGTGCCCACTGTTGTTTGATATCTGACGAGTAAGAAGGCATGAGATGATCACACTGAAGAGCAAAACACAACGAGAAATACGTTTGCACATTCGTCCGATATATAACCGAGTTCAAACAACAGGGAAGCTAGCCACACGGAGTGCCTGCCATATGCATGTTCTGTTCCTGGTCACAAGCGGCTGAAGTGCGAAGGCGCTTCGCTAGTCGACTGACCGCCAAATGTGTCGTGGTCATCCCCCTCTGGGTCCTCCGGATGAACCGTCATGCCGAACACAATCCGCACGAGTTCTTTCAGGTCGCTCACAAACAGCAACTGAACGTCCTGTTGGTGAACACTCGTTTTTGTACCGTTCTTTTCCGATTTGACGCTACCCGCCA
>JAADVY010001027.1:0-10585 GCA_023336035.1 Pythium plurisporium
ACACAGAATCTTCCTACGGGATCAGCCCACGTACACGACGCCATGCGCTCGAACGTCGGCGCGAGCGGCGACGGTCGCGACGTGGACGAGCCCATGGTCCCTTGCGATGTAATTCTGGAAGATCCACGAAGGGACGCGTTCCCCCGCGATCTCATCAAACAGGCCACTCAAGCGGCTCGCAGTGGACGGGGCTTGATGCGAATATGGATGGATGCATTGCTGGGGCGAGCGAGAAGAGGAGATCTTTGGTATTACTGTTGTACATCATGGATGGATGGATCGATGCCCCCTCGCTTACTTGCGTGTCTTCTTGGCCGGACTCGGCTTGCCCTTGGTTTCCGTGGCTCGTTTCTTGCCCACCGCTGCATCCGATACTGCACTCGACACGGACGAACGCTCACCACTCGACGAGGCGTCCGCTGCCACGCCGGCTGCCGAGGACAACGTCTTGAGACGGTGCTGCTGCGTGGCCTCGCGCTCCTCCAAATCCGCGAGAAGCGGCTCCGCGGGCGACGTCACCGACGAAAAACTCGCGACGCGGTGCCGGTCCACTTTGAGCTGCTCCTCGGCGGTCAGCACGATCGCGTCCTGCAGGCGCTCGCGTTTCTTGCGGCGCAGCGCCGCGTTGCGGAAGCGGATCGGCGCGGTCTTGGCGTCGCCCCAGCCCGTGAACACGTTGCCGTGGACCGCGGTCTCGCGCAAGTACGTCTCCTCCAACTCAAAGAGCTTGCGCTCCTCGTCTCGCCAGTCGCGCTCCTCCACTTGCAGCTGCGCCTCCACGGCGCGGAGCTTGTCGTCGAGCTCACGCTGGGCTACCATTCTCATCTAAACGCTGCCCGCAGGGGAGCCTAGATATGTTAAGTACGCACTAAGTTCGCATAGAATGCCGCCGCCATCTCGTTGCCTGCTGAGCCATGTCCAGCGACGAGGATTGGGAGATCGAGGACGGTGCGTTCGCGCTCGATGGCGCGACACCCATAGGTGATAGTTCACAGCGAGCACCGCGATCGGATGCGCACGACACTGGCGAGTCGGATGCCGTTGGAAGTGGCGCCGAAAGCGACGTGCGAGCGGAGAAATCGCCGTCTAAGCGTCACGCGAATGGGAAATCGGCGGGCTCCCGCAAGCGAGGACGGCACGCCACGTCGAGCCGCAACGACGACGACGGTGCGTGTGCTGCTGAGTATGTGTGTGTGTGTGTTATGATGGAATGGTGTTTTTGGTCTGCACAGACTTTGAGTCGCAGCCGAGCATAACCAAGTGGTTTCGTCAAGTGCCCGGCCCTCTACACGACGTCATGAAGAAGCAGCACCTCGATCTGCAACAATCGTGCGTGTCTACTACGAGCGAGCTCGTAGGGATGTGAAAACGTGGCTCACTCACCTCTGGTATGTTTCCATAGTCTAGACGACGAAGGTGTACCAGCGAGCGGTCGCTCCAGCGGCCACATTGTGCACATTTCGACCGTGTTTGATCACGGCGCGTGGGTCGACATGTGCGACTTTCTCGGCATGGCCACCACGGCAGGCGAGCTGTACGGTACGCCTACTAGAGGAAGGATTCTGCCTAGAAACGGTGGTGGTCTTATATACGGTGGATGGTCGGGCATGTATTAAACAGGCGGCATCAAGATGAGTGCGCTCAAGCATACAATCGCATTCGTCCACGAGGACTTGCAAGACGACGACCAATCCACGCAAAAAGTGCCTCGTCTGCTCGTGCTGGTCAAGTCGATGCGATACGTAGACGAAGAGATTGTCGCGGTGTTCCATGTATGGACAACAATGGCGTTGTCGGGTATGGGTGAGGAAGCCTCGAGGTTCTAATCACTGCGTTCTTTTCTGCAGGACCCTTCCGGAGAGATTGATGGATACTTCCACCGTGACATCGTCGAGCAGGTTGGACCAGCACTTGTCAACGGCACTGCTGCGTTGCTGCGGGATGTTGCCGTGTTCACGCCGAGCAGCTTCGGGTCGAGTGGCGCCAACAAGCGGTACCTCAACATCACACCTCGCAACGTCGAAGCAATTTTCCCTGCAACGACTGTGGCGACCGCCATGGAGTCGATTGTTCGCACGTTCAATGAGAGCCAGGCCAAGTTGATCAAGGCCGACATTGAGGAAGCCGAAGAGGCTTTGGATGACGAGAGCTTGGCCCCGCAATTGCAGCGTGTGTTGGCACCAGCAAACGTGCGAACAACGACGACGGAGCTGTCGTTCATCTCGCAACGCCAGGTCGTCCAGCGACACCAACCTGTTCGTCCGGATCCGAGTGATACTGGTGCTGATGATGTGAGCGGTGGAGACTCACGCAAAAAAAGCAAAAAGAAGAAAGCCAAGGAAGTACCAAGTGGTTTGGGAAGATGGCAATGGCACACCCTCGCTCAGAAGAAACCGGCGGTCACGAACGACGATGGGGAGGAGGCCCCGAGTGAGCCGAGACGTACATTCCCACCAGGACGCTTCACGCAATTACTATCCCAGCATCTTCAGGCCCGGAGGTATCGTGGATTGGATTTTGAAATGGTGCACAGACGCTAGAGGCTGATCCGGTCGTGTGTTTCACGCGTAGGACGGCGGCTTCCAGTGTGACGGAACGACCAACTGAACTGTCCGCAAGTCAGCTAGCTCGTCCAGTACCACAGAACCCTGCTTCTACATCAGCGAAAGCAGTGCGATTCACGACCGTCCAGGAGACGACGATCGACGAGGAAGACGATGACGACGAGTGGTAGCACACGACCAATTGCCTATTTCGAAAAATCTAAACGTGTATGGATTTACTTCAGAGCAATCAGTCCCTGAAGCCACGACGTGCAACTAATGGGTTACCTGGATCATCGCCGTGTGCGGATGACTCTATTGAAGAAGAGCCTCGCACACGTTGAAACAAGTTGGGTGGTTGGATGATGGATGTTCGAGGTCTAGCAGGTGAAGAACATGTAGACCTCAAGCGCGACCGTCACCAATAGCGACAGCTTCGTGTACGTCCACCAGCTGATACCGACGAAGTTGCAGAACCAGCCGATCGTCGACAGCGTGATGCTGATGACCTTGAACGAGATGGCCCAGATGAGGTACACCTTTAGCATGTTCAACAGCAGCGCGTTGGTGCTCGACGGCGTGCCCACATCATCCGGTACATCCTCGGCAAACGCATCCAAAAAGATGCGACGCAGCGCCAAGCGGTTGATGTTGCGGTTCTTGGCCGGATCCGGCGCGAACTGCGGCAGGAAACGCACCAATGTCTACACCACACAACCATCCTCGTGAGAATTAGTATTCCCACACCTAGCCAGGATTCCAAGTGATCGTTCCACGTACCCGTCCCGGCGTACTGAAGAAACGCTCCGGCGGCCAGCATTCGTACGCGCCAAACACGATCGCGGGCACGACGTTCTTCTTCGTGTCGTCCCGTAGGTAGAACGGTCCCTTCTTGAACTCTTGAAGCAGACCGTCCTTGGAGCGCGTGCCCTCGGGCGAGATGCACACCGAGTTGCCCTGGTCGTTCACCGAGTGCGCGAGCTCCTTGAGGCTCTGCAGCGCCATCTTGCGGTTCGAGCGGTCGATCGGCACAAAGCCAAAGCACCAGCGCGCGGCCCAGCCGAGGAACGGCAGCATGAACAGGCTCTTCTTGGCCGCGTACTGAAAGAACAGCTAACGGTTAGTCAACGGGCAGGTGACAGAGTCAACGAGGAATCGCACCTTGAACGCCACAGGCGACATAGCATTCACGATGAAGCCGTCGAGGTTGGACGCGTGGCTGAGCAGAAACATCGCGAGTTAGGTCAAGTCCCTGTCGGCCCAGCTGCATTCACCACTCGTACCTGAACATGCACACGACCGAGTCTTCGAGCCCCATCAAATGCTCGCGGCCCTCCGCGACGGTATCCGAGCCACCGGTGATGCAAAGCAAGTTGGCCATGGCCCACGAGATCACGTCCATCGGCAGGTAATTCTTCTTCACGCCGGCGTCGCGCAGCGTCTGGTCCAGCAGCCGCACGGGCAGCAGCACGCACACGGCACTAAACCACCCGATGAACACCAGCACAAACGTCGCGAATCGCACGCCCGTGTAGATCTTGTCAAACTGGGTCGCGCTCGCGAGCGGGATCATGTCGAGCCGCAGCTGCTTGCGGATCGCGTCGAGCTGCTTGTTCGCGTCGGCGATCGCTGGCGACGCGAGCCACTCGCTCTCGATGCCGTACTCATTCAGCTTCTCCTCGATTTCGATCCGCAGCAGCTCGCTCTCGCGGTAAAACTTGCGCCGCACTTGGTTGCGCTTGGCCAGCGACTGGTTTTCGGACGCGAGCACGAGCGTCGCCGGCAGCTTGAGCGTGAGCTCGTCCAGGCGCTCCTGGAACCGCACCTCCGCGAGCACCTCGGCCACGGTCTTCTTGTCACTCATCGCCAGCGTTTTCGTTGGGAGAATCCGGGGAAGCGTTGGCAAAGTGGGGAGCGTTGGGAGGGACTAATACCGGCGTGGACGATGATCACTGTGTTGGCGAGGAGTGGGGTCCCTTGCGTTGGTCGACGTGAACACCAGCAGGCCAGCGGATGAGGGAGGGCGACGTGGCCGGGCGGTTGGCCGACTGTACCAGTGGCCGACACTGGGGAAAGAAAGGAAAATGTACCCGAAAGAAGGTACAGTGTACCGCTTCTCTACGAAGTGACCATGTGACGCGCTCGGCCGCCCTTTCGATGGGCGTGGCGTCACATGGGTACACTTGATGACACGATCCTTCGATCGAGCGAGGAGCTCTCTCTCCCTCTCTTCGAAGGAGCTCCTCGTCTCTTCTGATTCGGGTCCACCTCATCACCGAAGACTGAGCTTGAGGCGACTGATCTCGAGCGTGAGGTCGCGCAATCGGCTCTCGAGCCACGTCTTCTCGGTGCGCGCGCTCATGGTCTTGAGCCCTGTTTGCTCCACTTTCACGAGCTTGGCCTCCGTCTATAATAGCAGATCGTCCACCGGTGAGCAAACAGGGAGGAGAGGGGGGGGAATCCTACGCGACCAAATCGTACCTGTTCTTTCTCGACGTGGAGCTTGAGCAGCTTTTGCTCGAGGTCACGCTTTTGCAACGAGTCCTGCAGCAGCGTTTGCTTTTCGGTGGCGAAGGGCGCCGAGATGGCGGCGTTGGGTGGGTTTGAGATTCGTACGTGGGACGTGGACTGCTGACGGAGCATGTCGCCGATGGAGGTGCTTTGACGCATCAACGCTGCAGCAGTACGATCATACGAAGGGTGAGCACGGCAGTTGGTGGAGTGCATTGACTGGTCTGAGAACAAATCGGTATTACCATCCGCTTGGAGCTGCTCCACGTCGAGCGCATTGCCTGTTGATCCACTGGCTCGTCGATCTGCCAGTGAATAACCCAGTGAGGCAAGAGACGAGGACGAGGACGAAGCCTGTGGACGGCGATCGACCATCATATCTATACAGAAGATATCGATCCAGTTCACAGACCTATGGCAGCGAGTTTCCGTGGTACGTACCCTTCAGAGTCATTGGTTTTGGTCCTCCAGAGCCAGACGACAGGCCGTTCAATAGCGATGGTACGCTCTGCTGCTCGTACTGAGCCCAGGCGGGTGCGCTCGGCATGGGAGCCGATGCTGAGCGCAAGAACTCCTGCTGAGGAACGGGTTGGTAGCTATCGTACTGAGGTAAAAGCCGGCTGGGCGGTTGCGAAATCGAAGGAGCCAACGATCCCGTCGGAAACGACTGCTGAGCTGGCATGCTGGGTATCGCTCGTCCATTTCTCGCTCGACTCAGATCCTCTTCAAGTTCACGAACTCGGTTCTGGAGCTCTCGCAGTCGCTGCGCTTCTACGGCAGCGTTGTTCTGGAGAAGTGATGACTTGCGGGCTTCACTTTCTTTGAGTCGTGTGCTCAACTGGTCTTTCTCGTGGCGTAGCTGATCGATCTCGCGGAGCAGCAAATCCTTCTCTGCGATGTTGACCGTCTCTTTCGATGCGGCATTCATTTGTTTCTGCAGTTTGCCGAGATCGTACACGACCTGCAAGTAATCCTTGTGGACTTTGTCCTTCTCGTCGGTCGCCTTGCGAGCTTGCTCTTGGAACGTTTCGTTTGTGATCTGCATGGTACGCACTTTGGACTCGAGTGCGGTCAGCTCGTTGGTCTTTTGCACGAGCAGCTGTGTCTGCTGCTCCTGCGCGTGCTCTTTCTCGCGAAGCGATGTTTGCAGTGTCGCATTCTGCCGTTCGAGTCGGCTAACTTGCTCTTTCAGACCGCTCAGTTCGAGCTGTTGACTCTGAAATTTCGTGTCGTACTGCCGCAGCTGGTCACTCATTGTCTCGATTTGGTGGAGTTGCTTCGCAAGTACTACCTGCAGGTGGCGTTCCTTCTCCGCGAGGTCATCACACCTTCTCTCCAGCGTCTTCATCTCTTGAAGCCTTGCACTCGCATTTACTGGCTCAGACACGACGACTGGTACAGGCAACGCCGAGAGCATGGATGATGGTGGGGAAGGTGGGATTGGTGGAGGCTGCTCGGTATCAGTTATCCTCTTGGCCAAGAGATCACCAAGCGTCATGGGTGCTCGCCGCGAATCGCTCTCAACCGCAGGGCGCTGCTGTGGATCAGCGGCCATGCGACGAATCGAAGCATTCGCATCATACATAGTGCGGTCCTCGTCGTTCATGCGGTTACCATTCTCTGGTCGGTCAGCAGCGTCCCTGGCCCGTCCCACAAAGGGAATTCGCAGTGCCACTGGCGTCGGCTCGCGAATGCTCACCATCTCCGATGTCGACGGCAACTCGTACAAACTCCCATTGTCATGCAGGCGGTGGTGCTGCTGAATCGGGTGATCGTCGAGGCTTGCCCACGCGTCACATCTTCGTTGCGTGGTTTGGGATCTGATTGTGTCGGATAGCGAGACGGATGCTGCCATGTCATGCTTTCCGCCACTGCCTTCAAACGACGGTTCGTCCTTGACCGCACCCGTGCGGGCCGTCCGCTTATCAATCACCTCGGCTAGCTCCTCCAAGTCCGAGACATCTACAATCGCATCCCACTCATGAACAAGACCTTTGCAATTGTATCTTTCCGATCAAGAGCGCACCACTCTCCGCGTTTTCCGCTGCGTTGTCGTGGAGGAACCGATCCGTTTCCACGCCACGCAGTGTATCCAAGCTACGCCACGAGAGCACGTCGTCGTCTCGCGCCCACGACGCGAGCGTCTCATTTGGATCCCACATCTGGAGCTGGTTGAAGTGACCAGTGGGATCCGATACCACGTGGCAGGTCCCACCGCATGACCCACATGGAGATCTGGGTTACTGAGTGAACTGCAACATCCCGAAAGGACGCCCACCCGTTGAAACGGAAGGGACTCTTTGTGGCTGGTGCTGCATCGGCAAATCGGCGAGTTTCTTCATCCCAGACAGCTCTTCTCTCTCCTACTTGCAGTAGGCGATCCTCGCACCACCAGCTTCACAGCGTTCCCCGAACACACAGCGAATTGACCACCATGGGCGACGACGGCATGTCTGCGAGCGAATTGCGCAGCCGCTACGAGCGCGGCGGCTCCGTGCGCGACTCGGACATGAGCGCGGCGCAGCTTCGCGCGCGGTACGCAATACCGAGCAACAGTACGTGGTCCGCAGCGTAGGGCACTGGGGTGATCCGAGAGACTGACGTTCCACGGGTGGGTGTGTGCGTGTCAGCTTTCAAGGAGGACAAGTCGCAGGGCAATACGACGATGATCATCGCAGCGGTCGCCGTGCTGCTGGTTCTCGCAGGCGCCGCGTACATGATGTCGCAGTAAGCAGGCGTTTGCGTCACGTCTCTCCGCCCACCGATCTTTGCTTCACTAGCTACGACAGGTCCGACCTTATAAACCAATGCATACAGAACTACAGCCATTCAACGGGAAGCTGTGTCCGTCTTCCGCGCAGAGCTTGTCTTCCTGGAGAATTGCAGGGGGTGTTTCATATTGGTCGTCTCATGTCACAGATAAAGCATTAACAATAGGATACTGCCGAGAATACTGCCTTCATGTCCTCGAATAGCGTGGCGTTGACCGAATACATCGACAGAAACGCTATTTCAGGACAAGTGGAACGGGCACTGAGTTCGGTGTCTGTGGTGGATCGGGAGCTGCTGGGTCAACGAGGAGACAGCGTTACCACTCGCGATGATGAACGCTGCGGCGACAGGTATGCCGCAGGCACGCGCGGCTACGTGGGCGACCGTCGCCATGACTGCGGTGGCCATGTCCGTGGCCGTCGTGCTAGGCCAGCGTCGTCGCCAGGCCGTGCTCACGGACGAACTCCGCCCCGTGGTCACGGACGAGCTCCGCCCGGGCGATGGCCGCGTCTCGGTGCCGGAAGCGCGTCGCTCACGTACAGGTGTCCCCGTGCGTCGCCCCTCGGCACTGCCCGGCTCACCGAGACGAAGAAGTGTGCGTCCAGTTCCGCTGTCCTCGCCCAAGCGGTCGGCTGCGCCCGGTCCGTTAGTCGAGGAGCTACCGGCGATCACGGAAAAGCTCCCGGGTCTCCGTCTCGGTCGTGGTGCGTGGAATGTCCTCTACGTACCGTACGTCAGCGAAGGTCTATGTTTTGTGGCCGCGGTATTCGCGATCGTGGCGACGCAGTACGGTCACCTCTACGCCGCGATCGCGATCCTCGTGGTGGTGTTTTTCTTCCGTCTCAAGATCATCGACACGTACGGGAACGCGCCGTTGCTGTCCGAGGCATCCAAGTTGCAGCTGCTTAAAAGTTTGAACCGCGAGACGCTTCACGAGCTGTTGCGGGAAGATCTGCCGAGATGGGTCAAGTTTCCCGATGTCGAGAAGTGCGACTGGCTGAACCACATTATCGACACGCTGTGGCCGTACGTGAAGGTCGCGATCGCGCGTTCCGTCAAGGACGTGCTCACGCCTGCACTCGAGGCGCTCAAGCCAAAGCTGATGATGACCCACATGGGGTTCCGTGGCCTCGACTTGGGTACAGCGGCTCCGATCATCAACGGGATCAAGACGCTCCACCACCTGGAGGAGCAGGTCGTGATCGACATTGATTTGCTGATTGCCACACAAAACAGCGACGTGGTGTTTTCGTTCGGCAACCCTGCTTCGCATATCCATATGAGCGTCGAGTTGTCGGATTTCTTACTGCGTGGCACGCTACGCATCGTGATGAAGCCTCTCTTCCCGCGCTGGCCGACCTTTGGAGCGGTCTCCATCAGCTTTACGGAGAAGCCGACCATCAACTTCCACTTGAAGACGCTTCATCTGAATCTGATGGAACTGCCAGCGCTTTCCTCCATGTTCCACAACGCGATCCGATCGGCGATCGAGAACGCGCTCGTGTGGCCCAACAAGATCCTCATTCCGCTTGTCGAAGATCTGAGCAAGCTGGAGATAGAGTCGCTCGCTGCCAACAAGCCGTTGGGAATGCTCATGGTGAGAAACTTGCGATTGCACGGTGTGCAGCCAACTAGACGCACGTCGCGATGGACGGGCTTGCACAACTTCCAGCTGCAGTTGTCGGTGGGCAAGGAGAAGATCTCCACGGATGTGATTCGTGGACAGACAGCTCATGATTTTGCGGACGAGTCCTTCTTTCTGCTTGTGCTCGACACCAAAACGCAAGACTTGAACTTGGCGTTAAATTACAAAGAAGCGTTCGGCTCCTCGCGAACGATCGACACGAAGTGGATCCACTTGGACCACTTGGAACGCCACGTGACATCGAATGAGCTCGTCTCGTTCGGCCGAGACGGCGTTGGCCGTGCCGAGTTCGACCTCGTGTGGTACCCATTCTCAGGTCTCACCAAATCCCAGCGGAAGCAGTCGCGTGATGCACCTCTACCTGTGGAGATTGCCAATATGGGTGCTGTCTTCATCAAGCTGCTCAAGTGTGAGCGGCTCAGTCCGATGGATATGAATGGCTACAGTGACCCGTATGTGATCTTCCGTGTCGGAAGCCGCAAGAAAACGAGCTCGATCAAGGTACAAACGCTCAACCCGGTACGTGGTTTTGTTGGAGTGGCCGTGATTGCACCACCCGACTGATCGTTGTCTTTATGTAGATTTGGGACCCGCCCGAGCACTTTGGGCTCATCGTCTCAAGTGAGCGACACGACGAACTCGTTGTCACGATCATGGACTACGACTACCTCAAGGCAGACGATGTTATCGGCACAGTCGACATCCCACTGGCACAGGTTCAACGTAGTGGTCGCTTCACGCAGACCTGGCCACTCGAAAATGGCGCGGGATCAGTTACCCTTGAACTAGAATGGAAGAGCTTTTAGTAGAGGAGTTTGCTCTGAAGAGAATCAAGCTCAGAATTGAGCGAAACTGTCCATTCAGTGATTTAAACGGCACAAAAGAAGCGTGGAAAGGGACTCGAAATGTGTGGCATCACCTGTGCGTGCCATCAGATAAAGTTGCGACAACGCGGCCAGAAGCGGCTCCCAGGACGACACTCGCTGCGGCAACGAGGCCACTCACGTCCTCCGGGGCGACACTCGTCACGACAGCGAGGCCAGTCGCGTCCTCCCGGGCGACACTCGTCACGACAGCGGGGCCAGTCGCGTCCTCCCGGGCGACACTCGTCACG
>JAADVY010001028.1:0-10585 GCA_023336035.1 Pythium plurisporium
CGCCGTTCGGTCGTGGTGACGTCCTGCACGAGAATGGTCATATCGTCCGAGAGCGTCACGTCCGGACTCACGTACACGCGGTTCATCATTTTGGTCATCTCCCACACAGAGATCTGCGTGGAGGTGTTGCGGAGCGCGTCCTCGATCAGCGACGCGTTCTCATTGAGCAAGTTGATCACGCGGTTGAGGTTGTAAAACTGGTAAAACTGCTGCTGCGTGGGCACGGTTCTCGTCTCGTCAATGTCTTTCTTGATGCGCAGCAAGATCTCAGCGCACGACCGTGTGCTCACAAAATCCACGTCGCATTCGGGGAACTTGGCGAGGATCACACCGGAGAATAGCGTCACGCACGCCTTGGAGGTCGCCGCATTGACGATCTGCTCGGGCGTGGCCTTGTCTTTCGTGGCCGGGAAGAACTGGTACCCGCAGTCGCGATAGCACTGGTCGCGGAGCGCACGATTGTTCTCGAAGAGCAGCAGGAACATGCGACTGCGCACGCGTTCCGAGCACGGCACGCTGCCGACCTTGAGCAGCACCTTGCGCATGTCGTCGTCGATCTCGGCCACCTCCGTGGCAGCTGGTCGTACACTCGCTGGTCCTGATCCGTCCGCGGGCTGCGCGGCGACTGTCGCCACGGAGACCAGCAGCAGCACCAACACCAGCCACATGAGCTGGTAACGCATCGAAATACTCCCGAGACAGAAGGCACCGCGGGCTGGCTGTCGCTGGCAAAAAGCTGCAATGAAATCCGAGAGGTGAAGACCTCCCGCCCCCCCCCTTGTCGGCCGCACCGCGACCGCCATGAGACGGTAGAGGCGGCCAATTGAGGCGACCACCTAAGACCACACGTTGGTCCCCAGCAGCCCGCGACAGGCGGCGCCATGGTTCCGCCGATCTCACGATTGCACGTGCTGCCGGCTGGAAGGCTGCTCAAGGAACTCCATCTGTGACGTGTGGTCGGTCTCAACTAGCATAGTGACATGGGTACGGTCACTTTAATGGGGGTTTACGTCCAGACCAAAAGAGAGGGGGCAGCTGAACCGATGCGGCGCCAGCTGGTTTTCTGGCGTGCATGGATGCTGTCAGTCTAACTGGCGCCCTCAATAGAAGCCCTTTACTTCCCGGTTATGTTGTACTGGCCTCCAGCGTGGCGATACGATAGACCGGGTCTATCCGTGCCTCCTTTTCCTCGTTAGGCCTATTCTCTCGATCGCCGTCCGCCCACACGATGGCTGGCGACACGGCGACCCGCCGACGGCGGCTGCGGCCGCGCGCGTGGTCCACGGCCACACTGTGTTCGCTCTCGCTTGTGGCGGGCTGCGTCCGCGCGGACGACGCAGCCGCACGGCCCATGCCGCGTCCACACCGCCGCCTCGTGGACCCGTTGGAGACTGTGGACGCGACCGGTATTCTCCAGCAAATTGGCCAAGTCGACTGCCCCGAGACCGTGGCGCAATCCATCCGCACATTTCTCGACGTGAACAAGCCCATTCTCGACGCCTGCACGAGCGAGACCGGGTACACGCTGTATCCGTACGGCACCAAGCTGCCCGACGCCGAGCAGACGCTCAAGATTTGCTCGAATCCGAATTGTCTCGACTTGTTCTCGGGCGTCGTGCTCGCCAAGCTGCCCGAATGTGAATACCAACGGTATTCGCCACGGTCGTTTGCCGAGAGCTTTCTGCGCGTGCGGGAGGACTTGATGAACGAACGCCGTCCGCCGAATGCGACCGAGTTTGGCCATTTGTACGCGCTCAGCCGCGTGATCAATTATTTAACCGAGAACACGACGATCCAGGCGAGCGTGCAGACGACGTTCAAGGTCGCGGACGCGGCCGCGCGGTTGACGGCCGTGAAGGTGCGGCCGGACGTGGTGCTCACAGAGGGCATGGCCGTGATGGTCAACAGCACGGCGTCCGAGTCGGAAGGAAGCTTGGAGGGGAATGGCAGTGTCCATCCCGGCGCACCAACAGTACCACCGACGACGACTGCCCGGGGGAACTCCAATACCACGGGGCTGACCACAACCGAAGCGATCGTCAGCGAACGGAAACTACCGGAGAATCTCCAGTTGGCGTACTCGATCGTCGGCGGCATCTGGCTCATGATCAATGCGCTGTACATTTGGGCCATGATGCGGAAAGGATCCGACACGTATTAGGTTGGGCCAAGACGACCAACGCAACCAAAGTATTTAGGTGACGTATTGTGTTGAAGCAGCAGGGATTAGCTAAAATATGAAGATATCAAGATGACTGGACAACGGGAAGCCCGTGTCCCATTAGCGGCGACGCTTGTTGTCCTCGCTGCGCTTCTTCTTCTCCGCGTTCTCGAGCAGGATCGCGACGATGCGGACAAAGATGGACACAAAG
The DNA here is from genome assembly GCA_023336035.1 of Pythium plurisporium. Lineage (NCBI taxonomy): Eukaryota > Oomycota > Peronosporomycetes > Pythiales > Pythiaceae > Pythium > Pythium plurisporium. The sequence continues at coordinate 2,373 of JAADVY010001028.1, forward strand.
TCTGCGCAACATAGATACGAGCGAGCGACACGGGGTGAGTGATCATACGCTCCACTAAAATTGAACGAGATCTCTTTCGTACCGAGGAAGAGCTCGAGCGCGTGTTTGAGCGAGTCCTTGTCGCCGAGGCTGGCCTTCTCAATGATCATCTGCGTGTCGAAGATCACGTAGCCGCAGAACACGGCAAGGCCGACGTACTGTTATGGACAGCGAGAGCCCGTCTGATGTGAGCACAACGATGAACGCCAGTGGAGATGACCGCCGACTTACCAAGTTGGTGGTGTAGATCATGTGGGAACGCCAGAAGATGTTGATGAGGTTGAACAGCGCCATCATCGACAACGTCGACGAGAGCATCCCGCCAATGTACAGGTACGAGCGGCGCTGGGCCAACATCGCGCTGCCGGTGAAGCACAGGAACACGGTCGTCGTCATCAAGCTAGACACACAAACCAAAGGTCAGATTTGTCTGGCGAGTGAGCTCTCCTGGGAGAATTACGTACAAGGCCGTGATGAGGATGGACGGATCGATCTGGAGCGTGAGATCCACAAGCGATGCGAGGCTCAGACCGACCGACGCGGCGACGCCCATAAGAATCCCAAAGCGCTTGTTGTAATTCTGGACGGGCTCCATGTGCAGCCAGATCGAGCCGCCGACCGAGCCCACAAGGCTGAGCATCGCGATCCAGCCGGCGTGCTCCACCGTGTAGAACGGCGTGGGCGCGAGCAGCAGCGCGCCGCCGCAGCCGAGCGCGGCGCTGAACACGCAGGCCGAGAGCGTCGCGTACACGCGCACGAGGTGGCGCTGCACGTCGAGCGAGATGCCGCTGGTTTTGAGCATGCTCTGTAGGTTCCACGTCTGCTGCGGGAGAACCGACGAGAACGCGGACGCGAACGACGCCATGGTGCAGGGATCCGTAGGGAGAGAGAGAGAGCGAAGGACGACAGAGTGCAAGGGAAGATGGCCTTGCTCTGATGGGGCCGTGTCGATACACGTGGTGGTGCTGTCGGTTGTTGTGGGTCATTTTTGGAGAATTGAGTAGAATGTCGTATGAAGGTATCGACTGGAATGATGGTGTTCTAGATTCCCGTTCGTGCAACCTATTCAAATCTACTGATTTTACCGCAACCCAGAATGACGGTCTTCGTGGAATGTTTCCATCGAATCCCTCTAAGTACGAATATGCCGTTTCCGATGGGCGGGAACTTTCGGAACCACAGCCGCCGACGGCAAAACACCTCTGGTGCATGACGCGCTGCCGTCCTCTTTTTTGCCCTCCACGATGGCCTTCCGCACGGGCGACATCGACGACCTGTACGACTGGAGCGACGACGACCGCGCGGACGAGCAAAGCGTCGCGAGTCAGCGTCCCGAGGAGGAGCAACGCGTTGGCACGCAAGGTGCGTTTTCAGGTCAAAGGGAAACGACGGATTGGCTCGACTGACAGTCTGTGGCTTCCTGCAGCGTCGTTTGAGCAGCTGCTGGAGCGTGAGCTCGCGAAGGAGCAGGCGCAGCATGGATCGGCTGCGTCAACGCGAGGAGAAACGGCGACTGCCAAGCCCACGAGGCCGTTTCTGAAGAAAGGCACGCGCGGGTGGTGGATGGAGAACCCGACCGCCAAGCAGAAAATGCACAAGCACGTGCTGGAATCGGTCGAAGTGGACGAGAGTAACCAAGCGACCCATCAACGTAACGCACGGCCACAGGCGAAGGCCCCCTCCAAGCAACCTGGTGGTCGACGATCGCCGCAGGCGAGTAGTAGTGTGGGGACAGCATCCCCCGAGCCCGTGCGTCGAGAAGACGTCGCGCCAGTGCAAATCTCACCGGTGCGGGTATCACCGACTGCGCGACGGGGCGATCGTGCTTTTGCGACGGAAACGCCGCGACGACGTTTGCCGATGTGGGCGAGTGCGAACCCGAATGTGAGAACAAGCGTCGAGACACTCAACATGAGCGGCGTTCGCCATGAGTTTGAATCACGGAGAGAACGAGAAGCGAACGAGCTGGCGGATTTTGAGGCGCTGGAGCAAGAGCTGGCCGCAGAGAAGGAGTCGTACTTGCAAGAAAAAATCGCGACCGGGGACAGGTACAGCCGATCCCAGAATGGAGAGAGCGAGGAGGCGTCGTGGCTTCGCGAGTCCGGCGATGGAGCGGGCAATCATGAAGAGTCAAGACATTTGTTGTCGAGAGCATTTCGATCCAGCTACAGTAATCTTGATCTAGGTGGTGAGTCGTCGATGGTGTTTGAAGGGGACTATGTCTTCAAATCGCCGATGCCGCGCGCCCCGATCGGTCACTCTGCACAAAGGATCAGACAATCACGACCGTCGTTTGCCCCATCTGAAATCAGTGCCGTCAGCTTGGACGACTCGGAGCCATGGGGAGATGGGAATATGCTCGAACATTTCTCGGATTTGCCCGAGTCTCCGATTCCAAAGCGTGATGCAACGTCTTCACGGCTGAGTGGGATGGGAGGATCAAGGTCAGCAAACGCCATTGATATCAACGGAGGTCGCGGATCTGGCAGCCAGCACTACGGTGACGATTCATCGGGATATTACGACGATTTCGACGAAGACCTGCTTTCAGAACAGAGAAGCTCGCTACAAGGCCGTGATGGAAATGCACCAGTATCATCTCTTGTTCAGCAAGTATTCGGAGGTCCCCGGCAAGTAGAGGATATGCAGAATGGCCAAGCTGGTTACACAGCAATCGGGCGACGATCTCGACTGGATAGTGGAGTTTCTGCCGGGAAAAGTGGGGCGAAACACTCGAACATCCCGCCGCCCAAACAATCCCGAACTACGCATGGCCGAAAACAACCGAACCCGAAGCAGAGAATGAAAGACGAACCACCTGCACAGGATTCTCGACGGCGAACCCCAGCACTGGGATCAGCAGTACTTCCTGTGCCAATCGAAGAAAAGCTAGCAGAACTTGAAGAAGAAGTCAAGTTCTATAAGTCGGAGACGCTCCAGCTGCAGCGCAAGAAAGCACAGTATGATGAGGAAATCCAAAGATTTGCGCGCGAGAAGGAGAATATCGCCCAATATCAGGACGAACAGAGACAACTGATCGCCCAAGAATGGCAACAGCAGCGCCAGAAGATGAAGCACGAAGAGCGAATGTTTGAGCGACAAATGAAGCTGAAACTCAGTGCAGCCGCGTCGGCTGGCAGTCGCAAAGATAGGGCTGAAATTGATGCCCTAAAAGCCCAGATTGTGGCGCTTCAGCTCGAGGCGAAGCAATCGTCGAGTAAAATGAAGGCGACAAACGACGTGCTGCGCCAACGAATTTCGGTAAGAGGGGAGATTGTCTGATGGGTGGTTCGATCGTATAAAACAACTAATGCTTGCCTCACAGGAACTGGAGGGCAAAAACCGAGAATTGTCAGAGGAGATCAAGTTCCTTGAACGTGATCGGTTGGATCAATGGCAGAAATACGAAGACCTTCTCAAAGAGCTGAACTCGCAGAAGCTAAAGCAAGATCACGATGGTGACCACTTGAAGACTGTCGCGGATGTTTCTCGCGTGGGCAGATCAGCTGAGCAATTTCTGAGCTCCTTCAAGTCTCCCGTTTCTGACGTTCGACGAAGCCGAGACCCAGGCTTGTCTGAGTCTGCAGCGAGTACACCGGCGTTCGAACGTACGGACGAGTACAACCCTGGCCGATATCGACAAGCTGAGAATGGATTTACTGGATCAACACATTCAAGCCATTCCAGTGACAAGCAGATGAAAGAAGATGGAATCCAAGGCAGATGCTCGTCAAGTTCATCGGTTGGCGACGCCACTGCTGTAGACGAGGTCGTGCACCCAGGTGGCAAGCGTGAAATCACATACCGAGATGGCACGAAGAGGATATTCTTTGCTGATGGCAACGAGAAGGAGATCCTTCCCAATGGCAATGTGGTAATTCGTTTCACGAATGGAGATCGAAAAGAGGTACGGTTCATGCATTATAGTGTCCGGCGTCGAGACAAGAGTACTGATCCCTTCATATGTTGTGGCAACAGTTTTTCCCAAGTACTGGTGTCAGTGTGTATCATTATCACGAAGCTCAGACAAAGCTTACCACGTACCCCGACAAAACGAAGGTGTATGAGTTCCCCAACCAACAGATAGAAAAAAGCTACCCTGATGGGACGACCGAGATTCAGTTTGCTGACGGGATCATGAAAACGATTCGTCCGAGTGGTGACGAGTTTTCTCGATTTCCTGACGGCACAACGATGCTCGAAACGACTGATGGCTTGCGAGAAGTGACTCTTCTCAACGGCAAAAAAGTACGGTATTATCCGGATGGCAAGATGACGATGCTAAATCTCGATGGACAAGAAAGTGAAGTTCGCTCAGATGAAGAGCTCCGAGAGTTGATGGAAAATGCGTGAACATCTCGAAAATGAAACGGACTGTTGATGAGGTGAGACCAATTGATACGAAGGCCGATAGTTGCTTATTTAGATCGCGGTAGGAAACACAGGACATCACTTGTATCTAGCATCAGGTAGGCACATCACCCGGCCGAGTGCACGATGAACTTCGACCTGCAAAGAACCAAGCATGCCATTAGCCTCTGCCAAGCACTCATCATTCGACAGCTAGACAAGCCTACCTGAACTTTTGGGCCTTTGAAGCGCTCGCCATCCACAACAAGTAGATCAGCCGCGTTATCCACCTCCAACGTGAAAGCGCGTGTGCGAATGAGCTGCACTTGCTTTTGATTCACATGCGATCCAGTCTCCAGCCCAAGCAGCATCTTCGCCAGTTCGATGCGCGAGAACGGAGCGGGCACACAACACAAGTAGTAGTATCCGTCATCGATCCCTGCGCCTGGTGCTACGTGGGCATCTGGAGCACCATGCGACACGTTCATTCCCCAGAACAAATGGAAGTCTCCGGAAATCTCCTTCCATTCTCCCTCAACGTGCGGTACGGTCTGCTCCGGTCGCGCGGCAAAGCAATCGAACGCAGGCGTGAGCTCGCTGTCGAAGCCGTGATTTCGCTCGTGGTACTTGCGCGGTTGTTCCTTGTCGTTGTCCGAACTCAAGTACCGGATTTTACCAGCAAAGGCTTGTTGTGAACTCAGGATCTTTGCGACGGCGGAGATTGTGAAGCGAAGACCACCAAACATACGGAAGCGCTCGGATTCGATGTCGACGTCGGCGATGAACGCCCATTCCAGCGACAAGAACGAGTACATGACCTCTTGGTGGCTATTCAGGACCGTCGAGATGTCCAGATCGTGAACTGAACCCTTCGCGAGCGCGTACGCTGCATTCAGTGCATGGATCTTCTCGTTGGAGCGCGTTAGCAACGTTGTGGCAAGACCGTTGCCTGAGCCGCCCGGAACGACGCCGAGCGGCTGTCGAATCGCGCGTTTCCAGTCCTCGCGCTTCATGATGCCTTGAAGCACTGCACCCACCAACATACCGATAGATTAGCGTCCATTGATCCTCTGCCAACATCGCAAGTACAACTTACACTCAGAGAGAAGACCGTCGCCACCTACCGCGACGATGCAATCGTACGTGTCGAGTGGAATCCCTTGGACGTGTTCGGTCGCATGCGCCTGGTGCTGCGTGACGACGATCTCGCACTCGATGTTGCTCTGCTCAAAGACGGGCGCCACCAGCGATTGGTACGTGTGCTTGGCTCGACCAGATCCCCCCACGGGGTTGATGTACACCAAGTATTTCTATGTTCGCAAGTAGAAATGAGATATGTCAGCTCGTTATTCGATGCACCAAGCAGCTTCGGTACCGATACATACCCGACGAGAGAGCCCCATGGTGGGCTGCACAATGGAGAGCGACGCCCCCGTTTGCAGTCCGCTCACGCCGTCGCTTCTGAACGCACGGGGGTCGGCGAGTGTCTGGATGAGTGTGACCAAGTGGCGGATCGTCTTGCCCCCATCCGCATCGGCGTGTCGGAACGTCCAGTGGCTCATCACGCGTTCGGCCGCCTCACTCACGGGCTTGTGGACGCCACTGACCGACGGCGACATGCTGTGCACACGCTTGGCCCCGGCATTTTTGGCCACGCAGCCGTAGATCGCAAACTTCATCACGTCCGCCTCGGCGGGGTTCGCGTCGCTTGCGAGCACGGCCGCGCCCAGCACGTCGTGCCAGTGGATCAGCTCCACGGCGTCGCGCTTCTTCTTGCGGCTAAACAGCCCACCGCCACCCGCGCTCGCACTGGCGGCCACGGCATGCAGCTCCACGCCCTCGCGTGTGAGCGCGAGACGGTACGTCTGGTGGTGCGGCACCGACTGGTAAAGCACCGAGGAGACAACGGGCGCGCGCGCCGCGTCCCAATGGGTCTGCAGAAACTTGTCGAGCGCCGGCATCCGCGTGGTCAGTCGCGAGCAGGGCGGGAAGTGGGGCCCATGAGGAGGCAACGCGAGGAGGAGATCAGATCCAGTCGTGGCTGTAGCTCCCCACTTTACGGTACGTGCATCCGCTCGCTCCATCCCGTTCTCTCCCCCCAGAACGAAAAAAACGTGGAATGCCCCTCGGATCAAGAACATGTTGTGGAACCGTTCTGGTGGAAAGTGTTATTTCAGTAGAAGGAGGAGGTTCGTATCACGAGGGAGCAGCTGGAGCGCCCACTTTTGGTTGGGGGATCGAAGAACAAGAACACCTTGGGGGCTGGGCGGGAATAAAAAGAACAGAACCCGAGTTGCGAACACTGTTACGAAACAGGGTGAGATGCTGGGTTCACCAACGCGCCCTGTTTTGGTCAAGGTGGAGGCGTTCTCCCCTTCGTGTGAAGAAGCCTTTGACCCAGAGATCGAGCGACAGGGGAGAAGCTCCGCACGCATGCGAGTGTGTTGACCAACACGTTGGTGTGTTGGTTGGTGTGTTGGTAGGTGTGTTGGTAGGTGCAGCAGGCTGCTGCGATCGCGGGTCTTCAAGTGGCGTGCTCGTCTCCGCTCCTCTTCTCGATTGACTCCACCCCCCAAAAAATACGTCAGCTCCTCCTTGTCACACAAAAAATACGCCATCCAAACACAATCTGTGTCGATCATGCAATTTTTGTGTCACCTCAGTGACACAACTCCTCGCCCATATACTTCTACCCATTCTCGCAGGCTATCGCTAAATCCGTGCCACGACCCTCATCCAACCCTATTAAGTTCGAGTCCCGCGTTTCCCGCAACACCGCCAATCCTTTGTAGCGAACCTCTCCACCAATAATCTCCTGCCATGGGCTGTGTGACTGGTTGGTTGGCGGTCCTCGCATTCGTCGCCGTCCACAGTGTGGCCCGCGCCCCCAATTTTTAGTTCTCTATTCACTCCTAAGTCAAGATGCCGCGTGGACCTCGTAAGCACCTCAAGCGCATGTCAGCGCCCAAGCACTGGATGCTGGGCAAGCTCGACGGCATTTGGGCCCCGCGCCCGTCGTCGGGTCCGCACAAGCTCCGCGAGTGTCTCCCGCTCGTGATCGTGCTGCGCAACCGCCTCAAGTACGCGTTGACCAAGAAGGAAGTGACCGCGATTTGCCTCAACAAGCTCATCAAGGTGGACAACAAGGTCCGCGTGGACCCGGACTTCCCGGCCGGTTTCATGGACGTGGTCGAGCTCCCCAAGGCCGGCGACCAGTTCCGTCTGCTTTACGACACCAAGGGCCGCTTTGTGCTCCACCGCATCTCGGCCGAGGAGAAGAAGTTTAAGCTCGCCAAGGTCACGCGCCAGGAGTTTACCAAGAAGTCGATCCCGTACATTGCGACCCACGACGGCCGCACGATCCGCTACCCGGACCCGCTTATCAAGGTCAACGACACGGTCAAGATTGACCTCGAGACGGGCAAGATTGTGGACTTTGTCAAGTTCGAGACGGGCAACCTCGTGATGATCACGGGCGGCCGTAACGCCGGCCGTGTCGGCATTCTCCACCACGTTGAGAGGTAGGAACACACCTGATAGACTCAAATTTTGAACGAGCTGGGTGTGGTGGGTCGGCTTGAGGTTGCGCATCCCACGGATGCCAACCAGCCCCTTCCTGGACATTGTGAGGGGGGATCCCCCCTTTTGCGTCGTATGGGACAGCATGGACTGACATTTTCTTGTTGTTGGCCAGACACGAGGGTTCGTTCAACATTGCCCACATCAAGGACTCGGCGGGCCACGGTTTCGCCACGCGTCTTGGCAACGTGTTTGTGATCGGTAACGAGTCGCGTCCGCTTGTCTCGCTCCCCAAGGGCAAGGGC
>JAADVY010001029.1:0-10573 GCA_023336035.1 Pythium plurisporium
CGGACGACGACGGCGGTCGTCCCATCGTGCCGGAGGAGGCCGTTCGTGTCGTGGCGACCGAATCAAACCGCATGACGTTTGCTAACTGAAAACAACGCGTGACGATGCTTGCAAGTTATTCTCGGCCCCTCGCGCGTGCTCTTGTATGAACGGACGTGCGTAGACACCCCACACATTGGTCACGAAAGCAGGAACCGGCAGGACCGACGGGACCGACGGGACCGACGAGACCCACACGAACGACTTGAGAGATGGCGGCCGTGTGGACGCGGCCACGGAGAGTAGCATGGCGGACCATGGGACATCGAGGGCTTCCTACTCTGTGGGGCTTCCCCCTGTGCTTTCCTGAAACCGAACTTAGAGCGTATTTAGCTATCCATCGCTGTATTAGAGACATGGATACCTTTCGATGTAAGAGAGGCAACATTGTTGGTTGGAGGGCTGTATCTAAATAAAAAACACAGGACGACGAGCTGGGTCTAAAAGCACGGTGGGTTGTGCTGCACGACGGCGTGCAGGCGGTGGGGCTTGAGTTGGTACTTCGGGTCGCTTACGCGTGTAGCGAGTGGTTCGTCGGCGTCTTGGTCGGTGGGGAACGTCGCGCAACGCGAGCGGAGCAGCTCCCGCTGCTCGGGCGTCAGCGGCTTGGACATGTCGATCGATTGGCCCCCCGCAGAAAGTTCGAGAATCGACACATACACACGCGACGAGCGCCGTGATGGGTCAGCGCTATGGACGCCTGAGGAGACGCAGCCCATGGACTTGCGATGCTTGTAACGCTGCCCCTGTGGTGAGAATTCGAGAATGACTACCGTAGGCAGACTCGTCATGACGTAGTGCCCCTTTTGCAAATTGGACGAAATTTGTCAGAGACATCTGGCGAAGACGAATGCGTTCTGTTCTCCGGCGGACCCCGAACGTGGCTGACCTCTGGCGTTCGTGCACCAGGTGCAGGGACACAACTTGAGATGTCAAACGAGCGAAACAACGCAACGAAAATAAGCGGGCTGACCACAAACAGTAGGCGATGAAACTCTCTCATACGCGCCGGAGAACTGTCAGTCACGGACTCGACGGTAGCAGACATCCCACGAAAGCGTGGGTCGGGATGTGGGAAAAGGTGCGTCGATCATTCCACAACTACAGAAATGCTGCACTGAGCTGAGCAGACCCTCCTCCGATTTCGCAACACCTCTCACTGCACCAATCGCTTAGTATGTTCAGACTGGAGCAAGACGCCCTGCCGTGAGCGTCTTGTGAGTTGGTCTGATTGCGTCCATGGAATCACGCTCTCTCGACCATCAAACCGACTTCCGCTGGCTCGCAGCCGAGCAAGAGATGGCCGGTTTTGTGGGACTGACTCAACTGCTCCACTATCTGCATATGGCGATTGTTTCACGTGAGACCCGACACGCACGTCATTCCAGCTGTGGCGAGCCGCCTGTGTCATTGAGAAGTCGTTGCACGATCCCGCATATGACGTGACGAGCACCTCGCGCAGTGGTCCGGTCGACGTGAACAGCTCACATGTGGATCGCACCGGGCCATTGCGAAGTCATTGGGAGCTCAACCAATGGGGCTTTAGATCACGCCACTGTCGGAGAACACTCACTGATCCTCCGACTCGGAGGATCTGTGAAACGTTCCCTTCTCATGCGAACTGCAAAGCCATCTTCTGATCACCTGTGGTGAAGAACGACTCGTACGGTTGATCAGAGTGGACAAGAAATTAGCCGCCGTGTGGCGTTCGCTCACCTGTCGCGGGTCTCGTTGTGAGGGTGCACATCGGTTGCCAAAAACACATAACGTTAGCCTCGAGCGGGAAAGCGAGGCCGACTCACGAATTTGACCACAGCAGGTAGCAGCGTGCTATCAGACACTACAGGTAACCGTCAGCGATCAGAAATCTTGTGAAACTATGCGCAGCTGGATCCACACCACGGGTGCGAGTTGAGGACGACGGTGCGTGCATCGGGTCACGGTGGTACTTCCAGAATGGAATGTAGCCGAACTAACGGTCGTCTGTGCGTTTGATCCCTCAAAGAGCTGTTTAAAGCTGTCTACTCGACTACGGAGTAGGTACCCTGGGTGTGGACGAGAGTAAACGGAGAACCTTTTGTTCGGGCGTTTGAGCACAGGTCACGAGCACACAAATTGCAGCTTCCCTTTTGCCGCCCAACTCTTCGTGGTGCTCGCCCCCACTACGGGCACGTGCTGTGCACGGACCACACACAAACACGGTCATGCAATAAAAGGGTGCACGGGAGTTGAATTGATCCGCGCACGACGCAAGTAGAAACGGTTGCTCGGTTCGCCATTCCGTCTGCGACGCGCACTCGACGGCCTGATTGGTTGCATGGCCGAGCAAATGACCTCTCGCGCACCCTCACCCCGCTTCTTCTGCTGTGCTGATCTGCGTGAAATCGGAATCTTTAATGCGCTTGTGAGATCCGAATCAGCGCTGTAACCGCCGCTCAGAGGCTGGTCCTCGGGGAGGTTGTAAACCTCTTTAATTCGATATGGGCTCACACTCATTTCTGAGTTGGGACTCGGAGTTCAGGTCCCAAAATACCGGTTTTTGCAACCGGTATTCAACCGGTATCTGCTTCTTTCCTTTTCCACGTGAAAACGACGAAGAGAAATCCAAAAAGCAATGCAAGTGGAGGAAGACCCGAGCTCCCAATTCGTCGACTTCACGAACGCCACGGCGCTCGAGCAGTTCGTCTCGGACGCCGAGCAGACGCTCATCGCGTGGCATCTCGCGGGCAAAGGCCACGCGTCGGCCGATGCGCTGGCGGCCGCGGCGGCCGCGGCCCCCACCGACCGCAAGGTTTCCTCTGCCGATGCCGGCACGCGGGCGACGCACTACACGCGCGTGCTCGAGTTTGAGCAGCCGCCTCGCAAGCCCGATGGGTCCATGGCGTCTGCGAGCGGTACGACGCACAAGGTCAAGTACGCACTGACGCTGTTTCTCGCGCATGCGGCAGTGGCAGATAACCCCAAGACGCCCGAGCAGGACGTCAACGGGAAGAAGCAGTGGCAGCGAGGACGCGAGCACTTTACGCCCACGATGCTCGCGATCGCTGATGCGCGACGCGACCCGCAGGTGTGGAGCCAAGAGGCAAGTGTGAACGAGCGAGCCGGGGAGCTCACGTGGACCGCGAGCGCGATCGCGGCGAGAGCCGAGCGGTGGTTTGGTGTAGACGAGTTTCTGTTGGTGACACGCACGTCGCTGCCGTCGGAGCGCGAGAAGCGCGTGCAGCAGCAGCAACAGCAGCAGGCGCTGACGAGACGGCTATCGCGGAATGCGTTGGTGAAGGACGGCAAGATTGTGGGGGAGGATCGGTTTCAAGCCCTGAGCGAGCCCACGACGGCAGCTACCGCGGCGTTCGACGGAACTATGGACACGAACGAAGCAAACCTGGTGCTTTCGGCGATCCACTTGGCGCTGCTCAATTGCAACTGCACGATCCCAGCGTTCGTGCCCGTCCAGAATGTTGCGCGAGGCTGCTGGTTGGGCACTGCCGTCCCTGGGTCGACAGGAAATGTGTCGATCAATTTTGAGACAGACGCGACACCGGAAGCGAACTCCAACCAGAGTAATATCAGCGGTCTGTTGGACTTTTTCCAGTTAAAGTTGCAATTACCTCCGCACATTGAAGACCGCTGCCGTCTTGCTGAAGGAGGAGACGCATCCGATCTCAGTGTTGGAACGTGGGTATCAGCTGCCTTTCGTTACTCGTGGAGGAGAGATACAGACCATCGAGAGGAACAGAAAGAGGGCCAAGGTTGGAGATACGAACTGCCACCTAATCAGATCGACAAGCCGTTTGCAGACATGAAAAAGCTTAGTCAAGTTCTCTTTGGAAAATCGGCCAGTCGAGAACACTTCTGGGGCGCGTCATCCAACCCTATCGCTGGAATCGAGCTGACGGCGATCTGGCCGAGCCTAAAAGAAGGAACGTACGTGGATAATGCCGTCCATTCTACGTTGGATCCTGAAACGGCGCCGGATTGGCAGATGGATGTGCAGTTCGAAACGAAGGGCGATTGGCTGAGAGGCATCCACGACAATCTACGGAAACCTACGATGCCTTTAAGCCGGGTGGTATCGAATTTGGTACTTGCATACTCGAATGCACGCGAGATTAGTCGCGATGTACTGGTGTCAGAACTGGCTCCAATCATCAACTCACCGCCATCTTCATCCGTGCCTTCGTCCGTCACTGACGCTGTGCCAGTTTCGCCCTCTTCATCATCGAATGAAACATATTCATCTTCGGCTCGGTCACTCGGCACCATCCCTGCAGCCCGTGCTGCGGCAGTATTTGGCAACGCGATCGGTTCAATAACCTCCACAATCGTCTCGGCTGCTACATGGAAAGGAGCGGACATCGAAGAGATCCAACGAATCGTCGCAGAGCTTTTTGACTGCTTAGGGAACGACCCTGCAGTCTCAAGCACAAGCGGACCAGGAAACTGCTCATTTCCTTCACCGATTACTCACTCTGCACCAGTAGGGGAACTGGTGTCGGTGCTGGCGTGCCGCATGGGTCAATTACGTAAGTGTCATCGCTCCTGCTTGATGGGGACCAAGTTGAGGCCGACTAAAGATCGTTTTATGTGTTATCACAGATGGTCTGAGTGCCATGTCGTTGCTATGGGTGGAGTTTGTGAAGTCTCTTCGTGAATGCTGGTTTCAACAGCGCTTGCTGCCACTCCTAGTAAGTTTACTGCTGCTTTTCTTGATGGCCAGAGAATATTTGTAACCTAGTTTCTCGTTCCCAGAACACCAGAAACAGCTCCGCAGATGATGATTCGGCACCACATACGCTTGATGCTTTGTTCTTGCTGGATTCCGCTTCTGTGAGCCTACCAGATCCTGATTTTCGCCAGTGCCTACTCCATCAGAAGCTTCAGCTGTTAAACACCTGCATCTTGCGTCAAGCTGAAGGAGCCAAAACCGATCCGGATGATGTGGAGTCATCATCTCTGCGTCGCTCTCACTCAAGTAGCAGTGCTCGCCGCAGTACTACCCGGATGTCTGACCTCACAGCGTTTGCATTTGAAGATGACGACGGCGGTTCGCCGAGTGACGACGAGTTCTTTGACTCTGTGGAGGTACACGATTCTGGCGTAGCTGTGCGAAGCCCGGTAATTTCTGCTTCCGGTGTTCGACGTGCTATTCCTGGAATGGTCGGCTTATTGAACCAACAACCACTTATGGAGCCAATAACCCAGAGTGCCGTTCCTCTCACTGAGGATGTTGCGAAGCAGCAGCAAGAACTCCTCTCCCGGCTTGGGGTTGGGACCGAATCTACGATATTACGGCAACAACTGCAAAGCGCAGCGTTGGTCTCCGATATGCAAGCTTTCAAAGCGGCAAATCCAGGCTCGTGTCTTGCCGACTTCATTCGTTGGTATTCTCCAAAAGATTGGATCTCAGTCGACTCGCGCACTTCCACTGACTTCTCAAGCTTGCCCTCGGAAGGGAAGAATGTGTGGTGGTTTGAAGGCAAAGGACTACTGAGCGAGCGAATGCGTAGTTCTGGCGGAACTCAGTTGCCACCTTCGTTGCATGTTTGGCATCAAATGTGGGAGAGCAGCGTGCCGACTCCTGTGAGCAAGCAAAAACGTTTATTCGATCCCGTTGGAGAGTCGGAGAAGTTGTATCACTATCTCGAGACAATCTCTCCCCACGAAATGTTTCACCAAATGCTCGTTGGCGCTGTGGCGGGTTGCTTCACCACACTGGAGCGCGCCTGCTTGCCATTCCAATCGCCTTCTTGGCGGCTCACTATCATCCACGACGCTCTTGAAGATCTCCGCAAACAGTGTGATCGTGCTGTTTCGCTTCTAGACGAGGCGTATGCCGAGTCCCAGGTGGCCATTCCTGCGGGTCGAGATCAGAAAGGAGAGCAAGAGAAGGCGAAGAGCCAGTTGCAAGTTGCATTTGAGATGGCACTAGACGCATGCCGCACAATGACCCATTCGTTCGAACAAGTGGAACTGATGATTTCTCAAGCAAGCGCGTTGCTCCAGTACTTCACTTTAGACACTAAGGAGCCATCGACGATTCACCCCGACACACTTCAACTGGTGAACTCACTTGTATCCATTGGTCACAAGCAAATCGCTCGGGATCAAGTTGTGTCGGCTCGACGCCTCGTATCCCAGCTCTTGCAGGACCGATCTCTCCGTAATCGCGTTGCTTCATTAGTCTTTCACAATCCGGTTTCAAAAGATCCAGTTCACCGCGAGTACGTGATCCGATGCATCTGTCCAAGGCCATTTCTTGATGACAATCTCAGTAACCCGGATGACGAACTGCATGACGATGAAGATAGTAGCAACCTGAAGGTAGGACACACCCGTGATCAGGATGAAAGCGCGATCTTGGACCTTCTAGACGACAGCCCAGTCGTCGTGAATCGCATGTATGCGTGCTTCACGAAGGAGACGGTTCGATTTGCGTTGACTCTGGCCGAATCCGAATTCTAGTCTGCTCAAATCGGAGAAATTCGTATGGCTAGTCGATGGACGAACTCCCAGAAGCCACAATCCAATGACATCAATATATGTGCAGCGTGATTTGATGAAGAATTTCGGATATGGAATGATGCGACCTAGCGTCAACGGGTGGTGGGACGGCACGCATTGTCGAAGAGTTCGTTCCCAAGAAGAGGCTTACTATCACTCTGCGAAAGCCCCCCAGACTTTGAACAACCCAAGTACCTACGATCACCAGGGGAGGTCAAGACACGATGTCAAGTCGTAAAGTACGTACAAACGGTCAAAGGTACCCGGAGTTCTTGAGTTGAGTCTTCGCTCGGGTATGGGCCAGCATGATCGCTCTGTACAGACTTATGGTGCTCTGCTTTGCCTCTGTTACACGCGTCTGTTGGTGATTCACGGCTCGCGCCTCACATCGCTGATGGTTGTCACGTTATTCCACGACTTCGATCCCTCCAATGGCTTTCCGCCTCGCGTATGGTGGAGCAATGTGTGGTGTTTCATTGCCACGAACGAGCCGCGAGAACTTATCGTCTCGTGATGGATGGACCTCGCAAGCTGCATGGTGCTTGCAGCTGCACATTTGGCTCGCGAACGCGAAAGAGTCCGATACACAGTACTGTAGCCCCAGGGACGCGAGTCATCCACCGCCGGGTTCAAATGGCGTGGCAATACTAGTTCCCCAGTCGTCTTCGGCTCATCATGGGACCACAAGTGTCACTGGCATCGAAGTGCAATAAACTTTGCGCCAACTCTGATCCACCTTCACTCGCGGCCACACGTCGATGCCAGCAGTGTCGTGTGCTTGAGATCCCCAATGATTTGCAACAAATAATCGCTGACAAGGAGAGGGATGTACATATCGCTGTTGGTGGAGTGAATCCAGATCCTGGAACAGTGTATGGAGCTCTCGGTCCTAGCGATGTTGGAATTTCCCGATTTCTTCTGTACATCGTGATGGTAATTTTCAGTTGGTAATATTACGCTCTGGCTGAAGTGACTTGGCAGCTGTCTTGACATTAGAAATGGCGAGTGTGGGATCGGCAACCTTCAATAAGTAATTGATATGAGGCGTTGTCCACTTCGCTGATTCCGATCAGCCGTTGTTGTTGGATCCAGACTTTTTGACGGGAGATCACCGCTTGTGCACTTGGCAGTCGTGCACTCAGATCACCAGACAAGCAGCCATCGCCTAACGCAACTATCAAATAGACCCAATGGTGTATAGTAGGACAGGATGCGTTCAAGTGCCACAGTGCCAATTGTCTATCATCTGCCAAACCTCTTTTTTAGAACAAAGTATGGGTTCTGACAGGTGTTTGGACAGCCCCAAGGTCTACTGGATCGCACATAGACGAAGCACGGCGAAAACGGTTTGGTGTTGCCTGCTGCATCGCTCTTCTCGTTGCAAGGGCACACACTGTGTGAGTCACGGGTCCCATTCCCAGCATTTGCAGCGGTTTAGGGTTGTGGACACGCACGTGGCTGTATTTTATTGTCTTGCTTCGGTTTTTTATGTCCGCGAGTGTGGAGACTCCCACACTGTACAGTCGCTGGTGGTGTTCCGCACCACAGACGGGTCATTCTTGGATTTGAGGTCCGTCCCCGTCGGTTCGAATCGACGATCCATCCCCCTTCACACACAGCGGGACCAAACGGGAGGATCTATCAAGGGTTTTCTTTCCGTTCTTTCTTCTTCTTCTGACCATGCGGGTCGAGTCGGGACGTCGCAAAATGGAATCCAAGACGCCAACGACCAAGCTCTCCACGGAGAGCGGCACGCTCGCCATGGACGAGGAGGAGGACCAGTTCGTGATGGCGCAGCCGCCGACAGGGTCGACACCAGCGGGCGCGCGGCACGCGGGCAAGCGCTCGTCGCGGGATGAGGACAAGGCCGCATCCCACCACCGTGGGTTTGACATGGCGATGGCGTCGTCGCTGGGCCGCGAGCTGATGGAGCGCAAGCGCTTGATGCTCGGGCAGGTGGCGCTGTCGGCGTCGGTCGTGCGCGGCGAGGGCGAGGTGGCGCCGCTCTCACGGCTTGCCGACGTCAAGGTGTCGGACGAGGAGTCGGATGGGGGTCCCAAGAACCACAAAAAGGCCAACCACAACACGACGCCGACGTCATCGAGCCTCGCGATCAAGAGCGAGCCGATCTCGGAGGAGGATATCCAGAAACGCAAGGCGCAGCGCCGACGCGAGCAAGTGCGCGCGGCGTCACGGCGGTGTCGCGACCGTCAGCGGGTACGGAATGGCGTATGGGAGATGGTTACACTGTGTTCTCACGGGTAGGCTGATCTTGATTTTGCAGCGCGAGACGGAGGAGCTGCGGATGAAAGTGTTCCAGCTCGAAGAGTTCATTTCGCACACGATGCAGAGCTACGAGAGCGAGTTGCGACGCCAGCGGCAGCAGATGGAGTTGGTGCAGCGCGAGAATGAGACGCTTCGCTCGCGGCTCGCAGCGCACAGCGATCTCGCGTCGTCGAATGCCTCGGTCGCGTCCTCGCCCGGCGGGATCCGAACCGACTCGTCGGGGCCACAATCACCCGGGGAGTGGGCGAACGCGAGTCGCACAGACGACATTATTTGGGACACGGCACGGATACAAAACATGCACCGCACGACCGAGGACTGCAAGCGTGCGATCCTGCAGATTCTCAACTCGCCGTTGCCCGCAGTGATCCAGCACCACGCGTTTGGTTGGAACTTTGATTTCTGGTCCGAGGATCCGCGGTACTTTGTGCGGTCGTACAAGTTTTATCGCAACATGCGAGCCCACGACGTTGCGGACCGCAACTTTGACGTGGACTTTGTCAAGTACCTCGAGACGTTTCCGGAGATCAAGTCCAAGAAAGTGCTCCAGTGGCCGAGTCCGAATGTACAGATTGTGCAGACCGTCAAAGACTTTCCCGGGCGCGGCGCCGTGTCGTCGCTCGCGGCGACGTTCATCTCACGTGACGACCATTTCACAGGGCCTGGCGAGCGATGGATCGTTGGTACGATCTCCGTGGGCTCTGCGAACTCGCTCCAGTTTTCCCACGAAGATGACTGCAATGGGTACGTGCACTTTGGATTTTCGGCAAGGCGGTCTCCACGTACATTGGATGGGCTGATCGTTTCGGTGTGAATAGCTATATCTTTGAAGACGCCGTTCAAGTCGGGAATGACGGCATTGAGACCCACGGCTGCATGGTGCGCGGCATCGGGCGGTACGACGGCAAGGGCCGTGACCTTAATTTATTGATGGAGGAGCTGGCCAAGATCTTTGCGTCCGTGGTGCTCCGCTGGGAGGGGCTGTTCATCAACGACTTTGTAGAGGACGACGACCAGGCCGTGGACGATCTCGATGGATTTGACTTTTGAAGCACGAGATGAAGATGTGTGTGCACTTGTGTGGAGCGTCGTACTGTATTTCGGGATACTGGATTATGGAAGGGTGAGCAAGAGGAAAGACATGCGTTGTCTGTACACTTTTCAGTTTTTTTCTTCTTCTCGCTGCTCTGGATCGGATCCGGAGAGAACCTGGTCGATGGAAAGGATGGCGGTTCTTTCGGTCGAAAGCAAAAGAAAATGCGCCGAGTAGTCAGGCCGCCGCGGGAAGAACTGGCCCGGATCCATTTTCGAGGCGACCACGACCGTAGCCAGTCTAGGGGGCATACTAGGGGTAGGTGATGATTCAGATGTCTCCTATAAAAGTACACGATTTCAATCTTCGCCACCGTTGAGGATCCAATGTACTAATAGACCGTCGAAGTGTGTTTAGAATGATGGTCGACGTCTGGACATTTTCCACATTACAGAAATTGCAAAACTAGCCAACTGGACCCCAGGCTGATATGCTGGACTCGGGTGTGTGTGGGGAGGGCCCTCAACAGCTGAAGCTGCATCGCCAGAGGCGAAGAAAACCCCGGTGTCGCACGTTCATCACGTCGTCGCGTGGCGGTCTTCATCCCTCCTCTCCCCTCCCGTATCGTCGCGCCGCGCGTATCCTTCTGCACGCGTGGCTACCTCGCCCCCGTGCATCGGATTGATAGTCTTTGATCCGTCGGAAGGTCATCAC
>JAADVY010001030.1:0-10561 GCA_023336035.1 Pythium plurisporium
GACAAGCCAAGCACCAGCACCACGGCAACCCTTTAGCTTTATTTCAGTACTCTCGCCATCCGACTTGAATCCGACGGCTGTTTGTGTTCAGTCTGCGATGTCCGACTCGCCCGGCGCAATATACTGATCCAAGTGATATAGCCATGGAACCTGACCGTTACCGGCTGGGATGAGCTAATTGTACAGAAACAAGGCACTGTGTCCATTTTAAAACCTTGCTTCAGCCATGAAAAACCTCGTGGACATCGCCTCTGATTGGCTAAAATGCCTTAGGATCTCTACCGGCCCCGCAGGCGGAGCTCAAGCGATTGGCGGCGGGAGGCTTGGTCTCCCCTGCAGTCAACCGACTGAACGTTCTGGATCCCAGCGACACCCCTCGATCCCAGCCACCACTCTTCCTCTTGCTCTGCGCTGCGTGCATCCGTCGATCGCTCGTTGCCTGCACCCTCCCCCGCCCCCTTCCTCTCTGTGACTCTTTTCCCCCCGCTCTCCGTCGGAATCGGCCCCACGAGTCCCAGCCTTTGGCCCTTTGTTTGCGAGTGACTAGCTATCGAGTTGACCCGCACACGAAGCGCCCCGCCGGCTCGTGCCCTCTTCCACTCGTTCGCCTCTCAACCATTCAAGTTGACACCGCCCCCGCGCGTCCCGCGAGACATTGGTTCATGCTGTTGGAGACCCCGCGCCTAAGCACCGTTGCCATCGTTGATCCCACCAACATCTTCACGGGTTTCTTCATCACCGGAGCCTGCGACGACCCAGCCTAACAGGACCATCTCTGCCAAGTAAACACACAGAACTCTCTCGCTCCGCCCCCATCACCACCCCACACAATGGTCAACGTGTTCCCGGAACCCATTAAGCTGGCGCCTGGCGACGACGACTCGTGCTCGACGCAGTCTGACGTGTCGGACGTCGCGGCCGTCGCGATCCCCAACTCGTTTGAGGGCCCCGAGAAGAACCTTGAGATCGACTTCAAGGTTGGCGTCGGCGCCGCCCAGGGCTTCCGCAACGTGAGCCGCGAACAGATCGACGCGATGCTCGAGGCCGGCCAGTGCCAGATCCTGTCCAAGACGAGCAACGAGCACATTGACGCGTACGTGCTGTCCGAGTCGAGCCTCTTTATCTACTCGCACAAGATCGTGATCAAGACGTGCGGCACGACGACGCTGCTGCTCACGCTGCCGTTCATCACCAAGTACGCCTCTGCGCTCGGCATGGAGATCGAGTGGGTCAGCTACTCGCGCAAGAACTACAACTTTCCAGAGGAGCAAAAGTATCCGCACACGTCGTACCAGACCGAGGTTGAGTACCTCGAGACGTTCTTCCCGAACGGCACGGCCCACGTGCTTGGCCCGCTCAACCACGACCACTGGTACATTTACGTGTGGGATGCCGAGGAGCACGAGTCGGCCAAGCTGCCGCTTCAACTGCCGTCGATCTCGGAGCGCAACCCGCTCAAGGGTACGCCCGGCGCGAACGAGAGCACGCTCCACGTGCTCATGCAGGACATGGACCCGGAGGTCGCCAAGCGCTTCTTCAAGAACGACGACCCGACAATGACCTCGCGCCGCATGACCATCGAGAGCGGCATCCGCGACCTCGTGCCGGGCGCCGTGCTCGACGACTTTGCGTTCGACCCGTGCGGTTACTCGATGAACGGCATCCTTTTCGACGCGTACTACACGATCCACATCACGCCCGAGAGCCACTGCAGCTACGTGAGCTTTGAGACCAACGCGCGTTTGCGCTGCTACGACTCGCTGCTCAAGAACGTGCTGCGCTGCTTCCGTCCGGCCCGCTACTCGGTCAGCGTGTACGCCGACCGCGCCGCGCTCGAGGCCAGCAAGATCAAGATCTTCTCGAACGACGTGGTCGCCGCCGATGAGGACCTCACCTTCAAGCGCAAGGGCGGCCACACGCAGGCCACGTTCGAAGGTGACTACCTCTGCCTCATGGCCAACTGGCACCAGACCCAGCAGCCGCTCAGCCGCGCCGGCCAGAAATTCCGCTCGCCGTCATTCGCGTAGGCTCGTCGCCCCACCGGCTTCACCTGTTACATGTCGTTCCTTCTCCTTCTCTAATCGACCGCGACTGAGTCGAGGCGATCTCTCCAAATCAAGTATCCATATCTCGCCTGAATTGTCTGCTTCCCTGCCTCTCTCTTACGCTGATGTATTCTCTCTCCATTGCCCTGTAGCGACGAGTCGCCACGAGTCTCATTGCGACCACGTCGACTGCTGTAGCGTCGCTCACACGTCGCATATCGTTCCATGGGTATTCTTGGGTACCCCAAGAGTATTCTGGGCATCGTATCAGTCCCCCACGCCCTGGTGTTCCTGAATCAACAATTGCTCGTGTCAACGCCATGGAGCCGACACCACCGCAGCCGAGCGGCGGCGTCTCGCCGTTGCAATCCCCACCACGCGGTCCGACCCACACGGCATCGCAGTATGACAGCTTAGTCCCGGGACACCACCATGCCCGTCGACAGCAGCATGCCAAAATCTCTCCTCGACATCTGAAATTGCAAAGTGTCACCACCACCACAGCACTCCCTCTGTACGCGACCGCCTCCCTACGAGACCAGATCCACGGCCGCTTTCGCCACGAGCTATTCCAGTTTCACCAGCTCTTACTGGACGCTGTTGCTCGATGCGGATCCCTACAGGCCCACACACGCGGAAAGCCAGATGAGACGCAGCTGACGCTCGAGATCCATCGTAGCAATGTTGTTCTGGAGCTGCTCACGAGCGATCACCACGCGGCCGTGATGCGCGAGTTCTTTCTTCAATGGCAGCAAATCCACGAAGGCACCAAGGTGCCACCGTCAGCAGACGAACTCGAGCTGTTGTGCCAAGTGGTGGATGCGATCTTCCGAAACGTACCGACCGTGCTCACTGAGAGCGACCTGCGCAACGCCAAGAGCGTCACGAGGTTCGTCGATACGCTCAAGACGCTACGCGAGCTCGTGCTCTCGTTGTTGTACAAGACGCATGGCAAGCGGCAACGGCACGACAGCGAAGACGAAAACGACGACGACGACAATGGGGATGACGATGGGCTCGAGCCGTCCTCGGGACTGTTCGCTTCGACGGCAGCGCTTCTCACACTCTTGAGCGGATCGAAATCGGCTCCATCCCCTAGCCACAATGGCCATCCGTCGACGCCCAAGCGAGTACCCCTGTATTTGTACTGCCAGCAGCTCGAGCGCGAAGTGGAGACGCTCAAGCGTCGACTGCGGAATGTGCGACGCGGATCCCACGGCGGGAACGACGACATCGGTTTACTCCAAGAACAAACGCTATCGTTGCTTGTTCAGTTCTGGGAGTTGCCCCGAACGGAACGACTCGCATTCTTCTGTCAGGTAGCCAGCCAGGCCAAACAAGAGGATTGCGACGCCGTGCTCCGTGTTTTTCTGGGCAAATGCGACACCAACAACCTCCTCAGTCTCTGGGACGCGCTTCGGGTCACGCCCAGCGTCCAGAACGCACTCGCGATACGGAAGCATGACGAGGACGTCGAAGCTGCAGCTCGCGAGGCAGCGGAGGCGCTGGCAGTGGCCAACCGAGAAGCCGATGAGCGTCGCCAGAAGCACGGCAGTGGGAGTAGTGACGAGGGCAGTGGCTCGGACAGTGACCCGCTCGAGCCGCGCGGACGGCGCGGAAAGCGATTCGCCGTTGCGGCTCGCGGTGGCCATCGTCCATCGCAACGCCAGGTGGATCTACGCGGGCTCACGGAAGTATTCGAGCGGAATGAAGATGAAGAAGACGGTGGTGATGACGGTGATGGCTGGGGCCAAGGAGGAGGAGGCAAGCGCCGACGCCGCAAGTTACGTCTTCACGATCGAGGACGAACCCCGGAGGGCCACCGCAGCCAACATGAAAGCGGCAAGCACGGTGACAGCAAGCGTCGTCAACACCAATCCAGAGACGCGGACCCGTCTCGTCCAGACTCGAGCAGTCGGCCACCAAGCAAACCGCAGACACCCAAGCCCATTCTGGATCGACTCCACTCGAATTTGCTGGAGCTGTTGAAGGCGGATGACCCGAATCTCGATTTGAGCATCAGCGATACGGCTTGGAAGCTTGTCGAGGTCATCGATCGAGCGAAACGCCACGACACCATTGTGCCGCGAGGGTCCCCACGCAAGTTGTCCACGCTACAGCAACACCCGGGCGTTGTTCCACTACAGATTGCAGGCTCAGCATTGCAACCCATCCCTCGGGGGGCCCACGTGGACCCCCTAGGGAGCAACCTCACGCTCGAGCAGCAATACTTTGTGAAAATCGATCAACTGCAATCGCTCCTCTCGTCACTTGGGGGCTTCTCGCTGGACGTGATGGGACCAGACACGATCTCCAGTGCGTACAAGCGGCTGCCTGGTCTGCATCGTCTCTTCCAGGTCGTCCAGAACAAGGTGTACGCGGCGGTGGGCCTGGATTCAGCTCGAACTCCCCACTCAGCGGCAGTCACCGGGTCTCTGACGATCACACCTGCTGCAGCTGCCGCAGAAGCGCTCGCGCCTCCGGTGTGGACAGATGACCAGGTGATGAACTCGGTCGAAGTGATGCTCTCGAAACTCGGCAAGATGGTGCGGTCGCTTGCTCCCATCGCTGACGTCGGCAGCGCTGGGGGTGCTGCGTCGAGTGGACAACTGGCGGGAACTGCCTCTAGTGAGATCCTCAAACTCGCTGAGGCTATGGAAGAGATCGCGAGCTCTGGAGATGGACCCGGCAAGTCACCAGCTAGACGCCATCTCAGTCTGGATCCTGCAAGGCGCATGGCGATGCTGGGTCGCCTCAAGTCGCTTGCTCAAAGCAACCAAATCGAGAGTCTCACCGGGCTGCTGACCACGACCTGCGACGATATCGTCGCACTCAAGGCCGTCACAGACCACCAACAGCGGCAGCTGCAGGAGTTCACGTCGGCGATGGACAACGACATCCTCACGGACGACATCGTTGCGGGGAGCGACGACAACGGCAACGAGCAGCACAACGGCGAGGTGGACGAGGTGCTCAAGCTTGTGAAGAAAGCGAAAATCCGCCGCGCGTCGGCCGCGAAGCTCGCGGCAGCCTCGGCCATCAGCACCACAGCCAGTCGAGACGACACGACCGAGAGCGAGGACGACGACCAGAGCTTGCTGATGAATCCGATGACCGCTCCGCGGTACGCGAATCGGCTGGACATCCCACTGACCATCAAACAGGCCACTGCTCAACGCGGAAGCAAGCTGTTCAACGCCGGTATTTTGCTGCGTGTCGTGGACCAAATGTACCGAGAAAACTACGAGACCATGGTGGCGTCGCTGCAGTACGGGTCGCGTCGCATGGAGTTTAGTGAATTCATGTACGATTGGCACATCCGCAAGTACGGGCTCAAGTCGCTCGCGCAGCAGCACCTGCTCAAGCTGATCCAGTCGTTGCGCAAGCATGAACGCAAGGTGTTCCAGTGCCACTTGTGTCTACGGTTCCTCGGGATCGTGAGTCCGCTTGGGTTCCACGAGCACAAGTTTGTCCTGGGCCTGCTGGACAAGTGGAGTGGCGGTACGTTCTCGGGTGCAGCCAAGCACCGTGTTGAGTTTGTGCCGCGCCAATTCAAAGTACGGATCGCGTTCGCGGTCACGACCATCCAGGAGGCACTGAGCGAGCGGTTTGGCGTCTACTTCCGCACGATGGACGCCGTCACGAGCCGTATCAAGTCACAGGCGATGCGTCCAGAAGAGGAGTTCATCAAAGAATCGGATCTGCTCACGATCGCGATCGACGAGTGGCAGGCTCAGCGCCAGCGCATCGAGCAGATCCTCGAGGCCGTGTACACGGCCGGCGATTTGAATGGCGACGGCTCGCTCGAGTACGACGAGTTCAGCGCCGTGATGCAGCATTTGTCACCCGCTCTAACCGACAAGTTTGTGCAGCGCGTGTTCACGGCCGCACACGACTACCTCAAACCGCGACGCATTTCGTTCGCGCGGTTTCTGGACGTTGTGCTCTTGGAGCGCGTGCTCAACACCAGCTCGTCCAGCAAAAGCCGAGCCTTTGCCGATCGAGGGAGTGCCAATACGACCCCGCCAGTGCCTGCTTCGGGAGCCGCGCATACTTCCTCGGCCACGACGACCGCTGCTTTGTCGGGTACCGGAACGCGAAGCTCCAACGAGGACGAGGAGATTTACCAGTTCAACTTGCTACAAGAGACATGGGAACAAGACCGCGAGATCGTCGCGCAGGCGCTGAGCTTGATCCCGCACCAACAGACCGTGGCATCGATCCAGTTCCGTGTGACGTTCCTCACGCAGATCCTGAGCAAGCGCGTGGACTCCAAGACTGCGTGGATGTGCCACCGCCAGATCATGCGGGACATTCGCCGGTACCAGAACCTAAACGACGACCAGATCGTCGCGGTCAAGACCAAGGAGGAGAGCTTCAAGCGCGCTGTGATGGCGATTCGCAACATGCAGCGACTCAGCCTCGCGTTCCGTCGCCCGACTCAGGAGATGAAGGAGCAGACTGGTGAGACAGGCTCACCACCCAAGGAGACCCAGCTCACAGCACCAGCAGACTCGGGCAGTCACGCGACGCACGAGGCGGACATGTTCCACAAGCAAACCAGTTACGTGAGCGTCGTCGAGGGCGCTCTCGCGGCTGCCGACAGTGGCACGTCCTCACTTGTGGACATTGAGGCATTGGAGGATCGTATCCGAGAGAAATTCCTCGAGCGGGCCGACGAGGAGTCGATCGAGGACTTTAAGACGGCGCTGCAGACCATCCGTCGCATGAGCATGCAGGCGTTCCCGCCAGATCTCGATCTCGAGCAGCTACGAGCAGCCCACAACGACGCCGTTAGTCGTCGCGAGCGTGGTTCCATGTCGCTCGGGGAGGTTTTGGAAGAGGAGGAAGACGACGAGGAAGACGAAGACGACGAAGACGACGAGCAAGGCGACGCCAAGGAGAATGGGGATTAAGCAGATATGTTCTCGTGCTATGCAATGGGGTGCGATGCGATCGTGCTACACCTCAAACGGATGAGTAACTCGCTTGATCGAGCGGACGCGACCACAGATCTGACACGCGTGCGGCAGCGTTGGGGTGTTCCAGTACTTGCAGCCAACGCAGCGCGTCGAGTAAAAGAACCTTTTTTTCGACCGCGTCGTCTTGTTCGTGACACGCACGAGGTGGTCGTCGTAGTGGCGTTGGTGAGCCGACCACGGCTGCGGGTTGTTCACGACCATCGCATCGAGCCAGCGCCGACAGATCGCTCTCGCCTTCTCCACAACCTCGTTGGGGACGGGTGTCCCGTCGCATGGGCCCTCGATCAACGGCATGATGTCGCCACAGAACAGAGCGACGGCCGGGCCGCCCGATCCCACGATCCAGTCAAACTCGCGCTCGCTCAGGCGATGGCTCAGGTACTCACCGTCCTCGATACTGACCGCCGCGTGCGGGTCGCACGGTGCACCCGCTCGACGTAGGAGACGTCCTCGTACGCCTCGACTTGGAGGCAGTTTGCGGTCATCTCGGCGGCTTCGATGGCACTGACGAGCCCGGCGTTGATGACTGCTGGTGAGAGCAGTGGGTTTGTAAAACCCGTGGCGTTGCCGACCGCGAACCAGTTGATGCCGGCCACCACGGGTCGTCGGAAACTCAGCTGCTTGCGTTCGAAGAACGTGCGGCTGTCGTAGTAGCCCGGCAGCAGCTCGTACCGCTGCGTCATGAGGCGGTCGAGCAGGGGGTACTTGTCCTGGATCACCCGGAAGAAGCGCTCGGTGTGGCCTTGATTCGGTTTACCGGAACGACCCACAGCAGGTGCGTCGTCGCGAATCACAAACCCGATAGACGTGATATAACTCGAACGGACAGTCAAACTCCGTTGCCAGTTGCGTCGTGGACGGCGTTTCGTGGAGCGGCGTGCGCTGGATCGCCAGGTCAATAAGGTACGTGAGCAGGTCCAGCAGGTTGGCGAGCGGTGCGTGGTGCCACGAGATGAGCGGGATGAACCAGCCCCAGCCTTCGGGGAAGCACTGGCCGCATCGTCCCAGTCGAGCATCCGCTCGTACTCGTCGTTGGAGCACTCGAGTGGCTTGAAGTAGCCCCACACCACGTCCATGTTCCAGCCGTCAAAGCTCTCTTTCAGCCCGAGCTTGGACGTGAGTCGGCACGCGAACCAGGACGTGTCGCACACGTAGCGAGCGTGGATCGTCGAGTTGACGGCGAGGGAGCCGTCCGTGTCCTCAATCCCAAGACTGCGACCAGTATCTTTGAGCAAAAACCTCACGAACGATCGAGACCGTGCGGAGTTCGTCGTGGCCAGGAGCGTCGATCTTGTAGTCGGTGGCGACGCCGTGGTAGACCCGCACGCCGAGCTTCTGGGCCCGATCGCGAGGGGTAAGTAGTCGGTCGGGACGGCGTCCGTGTGGAGAAACCGTGTGAACGACGAGAGCGTCGACTCGCCGATCTTGTGCTGCGGGGACGCGCTCTTCTCGAACACGGCGACGTCGAGATGCGGCGCGATGCTTTTGAGGTGGATCGCGTAGATCCGTCCGATGATGCCGCCGCCCCCGACGACCACGTCGGCCGTTGGTGTGGTATACGGCCGGCGGTTGTTGGCGTTGAGCAGTTGCGACGCGGTGAGGCGCTGGCGACGCAGCCAGCAGATCACGGAAGTGGTGGTGAGGAGACGACGAGGCAGTTGCAGAAGGAGTGAATGGGGTGGTGGACGGAGGAGAAGGAGCAGCCGGTCGGAAAGCTCCAAGCAGGTCGACCCACCGCGCCGGACCCATGGTGTGGTCCCCGAGAAGATTGGAGTGTGCGACTGAACCGTGCCAGTCTTGAGGTGGCATACTCCCTGCGAGGCAGTGCCTCATCCAAGGCCCCACGCGAGGACCGACATCATCTACGGGCCATCTGAGCTCTCTTTGTGGCATCCGTTCAGAAGCCCGAACTGTAGCTAGTTCTCTCATCACCTTTGTCGCCATCGACAACGCTGTTGTGGTCGACACGATGCGAACCCCGCGGATGCTGCCGGGTGGCGGCAACTGGCCTCGTCGACTGGCGCGCGACGGTCACACATCACGCAGCTACGTGGCTGAAGACAATCGACGCGTGCGTTTTTTTTTTCTCGTTTCGTCCATTATATTCTTACGCAATCTCAGGGCAAGGCTCCTTCTAATCGATTGCGTTGTGCAGCGATCCGCTCGCGGATACGACGGGAGCTCAACGAGCTGCGATGCGTGCGCCGCACGAGCCGCGTGAGCTGTGCACTGAAGTCCGACTGGGCACGTCGTCGCTCTCGCACGTCGCGGAGCTGCGCCACGTCGGTCGTGGATCCGAACAGCAGCATCCAGTTGTCGGTCGAGGCGACCGCCGGGCCGAGTGGATCCACCACCTCGACCAACTGGACCTCGATCGCACGATTGATCGCCTGCACGAACGTCAGCAGCTTGTGCTTGCGGGTCTCGAGCGGCTCGATGAGCTCGGCAAACGGCTTGGCATTGAGCAGCTCCTTGGACGCCGTGATGCCCACCACCAATCGCTCGCTGCACATGTTGACCGCCAGCGCGAGCAACTTGCGATGGCCATTGTGGAGATGGTCGAACGTGCCGTTCACCGTCACGACCGGGTGCTTGCCGAACGACTCGTCGTTCTCGCCGACAAACGTGACCCCACGGTCAAAAAGCAGCCGCAGCTGCTGGTGCGGCGGCTCGTAGCGCACGGGCAGCAGCTCGCCACGCGAGAGCCACTTGGGCTCCTCGTGCGCACCGACGGTCGGGAGAATGCCAAACACGACGCCCACGTCTGGGAGGTAAAACAGATCGTCCCATCGCTGGGCCGACGTCCCCGGTGAGTGGATCGCGATGTCCAGCTGGGGCTTGCCGGCCGCACACGCGAGGTCCCACGTCACATTGAACAGCTCGCTCGTGGAGGCGACGGCTGTGGACGGATCGCTGACGTCGACATAGACGTAGAGCTTGTCGGTGACATGGGCGATGGCCATCTCCAGAATCACGTCGTTCTGTACGTGTGCTCTGCGGCGAGATCCACGTAGACAAGGCGTGAGTACGAGTGGAGGCGGGGCTCGTGGGGGGGAGAGACGTACCGCTCGTCGTGAGCGACCTGGAGACGCACGAGCCCGACGCTGGTGGTCGTCGCGTCGCCGTCGTGGTCGTCCATCGCTGCGAAGAGCAGGTCGTCGGCTGTGGATGCGGGTCGCAGCCCCAGCGCGAGTGCGTGGGGAAGTGGCGCGTCGCGCGATGGAAGCATCGAGGTCGCGGGACGAGAAGGGAAGTGGCCTGGGTGCTGACACGGCATCCCAGGGGATACGCAACTCATCGGAATGGATATGACAGGTATTGGTTTATACATCCTACTCGTGTGGTTTCCGGATGACAGACCGCTCAATCGGATTAGAAAGGGATAAATTGTCAGCGGCAGGAGAGATACCACCCACCAAGCGTGGGTTGAGAACTGGCCCGAGTCACACCCACGGAGGACGCCGTCGATCCTCTTGCACCACCCTCAAGCGATCTCGTTCTCCAGTGTTTTCGTGGCCAAAGAGAGATCCGTTA
>JAADVY010001031.1:0-10551 GCA_023336035.1 Pythium plurisporium
ATCAATGCACCCATCAACACGTTCCGACGAGAGCATCCTCGTGATTGCGTCTGTATTGTATGTCCTGCGTGCAATGGGTGTGGAAATCTGTGACGTGGGGCCGTGGCTGTGGACATGGCTACAGTCGTATTGCGTGATCGGTGTGATGGGCAGATCCCAAGTATCGTGACACAGCTTTAAATAAGTTCAATCTCCAAAACATGGAAGCAATATACTTAATTAAGGTCGATAACGGTGACGCCAGAAGTACAGTCAATGGCACATGGATAAACATGAGCCAGACGCGAAGGAACAAAATGGCTCTTCATCTGAGACTCAGATTCTGAGTCTGGTCGTCAGGAGAGGCACGTTTGCCCATCCCAACGATAGCGTCAACCACACAGTCAACCAGAATGCCTCCTGCTCCTTTGCGAATACAGTACAATGGTGTTGGGAGCAAAATCGACGAGCGTACGACGTCGTCCATCAACGCGTGGCAGAAGCGAGGGCATTGTCTCACTGCGATGCAAACGCAATCCAAAGGATGCGTCGGCTGCACAGGCAGGGATATCGTATACAGTCGCTCCCTGTGGGACTGCCAATAGGGGTTCCTGCTCGAGTCGGTGGCTGCGTAGTTTCTCTCTGTAGATCCATCGAACCGCTCGGAATCCACACAGTAAGCTGTTATCGAAGCCACGGCAACACCCAAAAGCACACATTCTGCAAAGCTCCTGATGCTAGACTACGACTCAGCTGGGCTAGTTCATAGTCAGGGTTTCAAACCAGCTCAAGTGTAGACTAAGCTACTATATCATGCTAGTGCCTTGTCCTCCAACAGTCTTGGTCTCTCGCGTGTCAAAAAAAACATCCCCGAGTTCCGCGAAGCGACACGTCCGCGTTGGGGGGGCCACCATGTCGAGCAGCTTCAAGCAGAAGAAGCTCAAGACGCTCGCGACGCGCAAGAAGACGCGCAAGCGCAAGATGCAGAGCGGTCTCACGCACGAAGACGCGTCGGGCCGGCTCTTCCAGCCGCCGAGCCGTCGCGACCCGCGCTGGAAAAAGCCCGACGTGGCCGACGTGGTCGAGAGCGTCGTGCGTGCAGCCAAGAAGCGCCGCGTCGCGCTCAGCGACGACGAGGAGGAAGATGAGGACGAGATGCCAGAGATGGTGGACCCGATCGAGTCGGACGAGGAGGCCGATGAGCAGCTAGCGAGTGTGGACCAACAAGAAGAAGAAGAAGAAGAAGAGGAACAGCCCGATGACGATACGACCAAGCCGCCGGTGAAGCTGTGTGCGACACTGGAGGACTGTGTCACAGCCGTGACCAAGACGCACGCCGCGATCCGCCGCAAGGACACGCGGCAAAAAGCCAAGGTGCTGATCCTCTGCGACGCGCCGTCGTTCACCAAGGCGCTCAAGAAGAGTCTGCCCATCAAGGCGCTCGCGCCACGCTCGACGAGCAAGCTCGGCGTGCGCTCCAGCGGCGCCAAGAAAGTCGAGGCATCGTACAAGAACGTCGCGCCACTCAAGACGCCGATGGACAAGTTCAAGGACGCGAACGTGGACGTGCTCAAGGACTTCAAAGTGGGCAAGATTGCGACGCTCGTGGCCGAGGACACGTCGTTCTATCCGTACGTGGACCTGGGTTTCCGTCACGTGGTCTTCGTGGCACGAGCGGCATCGTCGGCAGTGAATCTCGACCGCTCGCTGCTCCACGACGTGGAGCTTCACACGGTCGTGCTCAGCGAGAAGCTGTCGGCTGAGGACCGCGCGCGCCTCGCCGCGAGCTTCACGGTTGCCCCGTAGCCACGGTCTTTTTTCCTAAATATTCGGAATCCACCAAGCGTAACCTCATCTCTCGCTTCTGTGTACCCTCCTTGGGTCTGATTTTTGCAAAACAAGGTGAGCTGTTCGAGACGCTTTACAGAATGAGCTGAAACTAAAAAAAAAACATTGAGCACCCCAAGCGCCCTTCAACGGGATCCGTTCAGATCAGCTCGGAAGAGCTCCTGAAGAAAATCGAAGGAAGAGATCCTCTCGACTTCCTCTCACTCGCCAACTGATCGCCCATCCGCTCGCTCGCCTCCCCTCCCCCACCACCACCACACACATGAGCACGACGACCCCACCGCTTCCGTCGCCGTCGCCCGATGGCGGCGTGGGCCCCGCGTCGCTCGCGCCCGTCGCTAATACCACTGCGTCTCCCGAGGTGCACGTCTGGTCCACACAGCTCTCGACCTTCGACTACTCGTTCATGCTCGGGCTGCCGCTCGCGGCGCTCGTGGTCATGCTCATCGTCCTGCGTGTACTGTGGCGACCCAAGGGCGGCCCCAAGTTTCGCCTGCCCAAGCAGGTGCCCACGTACGGCACGATCGACTCGGACGCGGACCTGTACCACGGCCAGTACGAGTACGATGGCGACTCGAACGATCTCATCTACGCCGGCCAGATTGCCGGTCGCTACGACACACGCTGGACGCGGACGTTCGACTTTACGTTTCTCGTGGGCATGGTGCTGTTCGCCGCGACGCTGGTCGCGCTCACGTTCGTGTACAAGCCGGCGCTCTGGAGCAACGGCCGCTTCTGGCTCTCGCTCGTGCCCAAGCTCGCGATCATGATGGGCGTCTCCACGCTCGGCGGCATCATTTGTCGTCTGTTTTGTATCGTCGACGAGTCCGGGTACGTGCTCACGGAACGCAACTCCAAGTTCAAGGTCAACTACACGCGCAAGTTCCAGCTGCTCGCGGCGTACCTGATCCCGCTGGTAGTCAAGCCGAGCCCCGAGTGCGACTGCGACGGCGCGCTTGAGCTCGCGTGGGGCGATTTTGTGACGCTGCTCGCGTTCCTCGTG
The DNA here is from genome assembly GCA_023336035.1 of Pythium plurisporium. Classification (NCBI taxonomy): domain Eukaryota; phylum Oomycota; class Peronosporomycetes; order Pythiales; family Pythiaceae; genus Pythium; species Pythium plurisporium. The sequence continues at coordinate 2,831 of JAADVY010001031.1, forward strand.
CTCATCAAGCCGATCCGCGAGCGCTCGACGTTCTTCATGCTGCAGTTCAACTCGCTCGACCGTCCCGAGGATCGACCGCACACACTCAAGTGGCTCGTCGCCGGTAACGTGTTCCCGGCGCTCTTCGTGCTGCTCTTCTTTCGATGGCTCTTTGCCCGCACGACGCAGGCCGACTTGGTGTTCATTCTCGTGTTCATCACGTCGATCGGCGATGGACTCGCCGAGCCCATCGGCATCGCGTTCGGCAAGCACAAGTACTCGACCAGCTCGTGCCTGTCGAAGCGAAAGTACACACGCAGCTACGAAGGTAGTGCTGTGGTGTTCCTCTCGGGGATGATCTTCCCGGCGGCACAGTACTTTGACTTTGCATCGGCCACGCAGCTGCTGCTCACGATGCTCGTGTTGCCCTTTGTCGCCGCCTATGCCGAGGCCACGGCGCCACACACCATGGACGCGCCGGTGCTCATGACCGCAACGGGCGCCGTGCTTTACATTATCATCCACGCGGTGTGATAGGGGGGGGAGGGATGGAACTCCTCGACGATGGTAATAGGGACTTCTCTATGTTGCACATCTTTCCACAAGAAACCATATCGTGTGTGAGAACTGCGTTTCTTGGTTATCATAACTTACGACCGTTTGCCTGCGAGGTCCGCACGCCACCGGAATTTCGAGCCGGCGCATTCGTGCGGCCCTGGCTACCGGTCGATAGCGCGCGGTGTCCTCGATTGCTGCCTACTGTGAGTGGCTCGCCGTGCCCATTCCCATTGTGGGCATGTGCATCGCCTCGACCACCCGTGAAGACCTTGTTGTTGTTGTAGAAGCCCCGTAACGCGGCCATGTGCGCGTCTGAGAACGGTTTACTGGACACGTGCTCGATCTGCATCCACGGATGTTGCAACGCCATTGCCGCCGGCGGACGATCGCGTGGGTTCACGGCCAGCAAGTACTCGACAAACTTGACGGCCTGCGGTGACACCTCGTTCACGAGCTCGGGCGGGAACTCGTAGTTGCCCGCGAGGATCTTGTCCTCGATCTGCGACATAAACTTGGCGTCGAAGGGAAACTTACCAAACAGCAGCAAGTACGCGATCACGCCGACCGCCCACAGGTCGATCTCGCAGCCGTACCGCGACTCGCGACCAAACATCTCGGGCGCCATGTAGTGGACCGTGCCGTTCATGCCGCTCATCTCGCCGTTGCGTGCACGGTGCGCGAGCCCAAAATCGATCAGCACGATGCCGTCGGCCACGTCCTGTGTGCGGCACATGATGTTGTCGAGCTTGATGTCGCGGTGCGTCACGTTCTGCTTGTGCAAGTACGCGACGACCGTGAGCAGCTCACGGATGATGAGCGCGACGTCGCACTCGCGCATCGGTCGCTGCTGCGTGGTGCACACGACGTCCAGCAGATCGCCGCCGTGGACGCGTTCCGTGACGATCACAAACTTTTCGTCGTCGTCGAAAATGTCGAGAAGCTGGAGGATACTCGGGTGCTTGACGCGCTTGAGAATGTCGAGCTCCTGCGCGAATGCGAGCCGTCGCTGGGGCGTGCTGAGGTACTCTTTCCGTACGACCTTGGCGGCGGCCTCGAAGCGAGGGGACTGGTAGGCCCGCACGCGGAAGACCTGGCCGGTCTTGCCCTCGCCCAACAGCTCCATGCGTTCGTAGGCGTCCTCAAAGAAGAGCGACGGCGAGCCGCGGTCCGTCGTGCTGCGGTACGCACTCGCAGCACGCGCCGTGCGCGAGTGGAGGTCGCTCGACGACGCGCACGCGCAGCAGGACGAGAACCAGTTCCACAGCACCATGTTGACTCGAGCTTTTCTTTTTGGCGTCTTCTCTTTCGCTGGGTGGGCGGGGGGGTACAGAAGTCGGTCCGCGACACGCCGACCGAACCCGTCAACTAGCGGTAGAGAGACGGGAGAACACCGCTGGTCTTGACAGTGTCACTGACAGCAAGCGCCGCCCACAGCTGATGGCCGGTTGCTCCTCTCGCGTGTCATGGTGTTGTGGGCAAGCCAGAGTGATGGTCAAGTGAGCTCGAAAGTTGCAAACCAGGTCAAGAGGAAGGGAGAGGTTGCACGAAGGTCGTCGCAACGATAAACCGGAAATTTGAGAACCAGAAGCCAGATTAGGAAAGCGGACTTTAATGAACATCGAGGATCGCAATCATCGAAGCCACATCGCAGTACGGTAGCAGTGAACAAGCCCTGACAGCATACCGTAAGCGTTCCCCCTACAGGAGGGGGGGGTCCCGAGAAATTAAAGAAATTTATCACGTCATAGCCTTTCGGCCATGGTCTCGGCAATGCGATCAAACACTCAGAGTATACAGCTATCATCCCGTACGAAGAAATATGAATATTGGTCATCCCATGATTTCATATCACGGGTAAAAGATGTCCACCACACCATGAACCCTTAATGTAGCATGTAACCGGGAGGACATTATGTGTAACCCTAACGTGGGTTATGTACCTCTCCTTCCTGGATCGTGCAACAAGTCAGCACGAAGTATCCGTCCGGATCCATCGCGCGTGCGCGCCGTCCGCGCAGCACCATGCGGAGCTCGTTTGAGGCGGGAATGATGCTCATCATCACGGGCGTCACCAACTTCTGCATGTTCCCGGCGATCCTGCAGCTCTACCGCAAGGAGCTCGTCTTTGAGGTGCGTTCTTCCAAGGGATCGGCTCGGCGAGATCGAAGTGAGACACTGATGATCTCTCTGCCAAAGGCGTTTATCGGGATGTTCACGATGGTCACGAGCTTTCTGTATCACTGCTGCGACAGCATCGATGGTCCGTTGTGGCTCACCGAGGTAGGAAGCTCTTGGAGGAATAAGATCTCCTTACCAAAGGTCTCATGTGATCTCTCTCTCCCTCTCTCGTTCTGCGGACATGCAGGGCCAGTGGCATCGACTGGATAATATCGGCTCGGTCATGAGCTTCATCGCGTGGGCTATCTACCTCATGGATCTTGCCGACCCCATGCTCCGGCGCTATCTCCAATACGCGTTTCTCTCGCTCGTGCTCGTCATGCAAGAGAAGAACCCCTGGGACGATATCAACGCAATCGTCCCCATCGCCTCGGCATTCGTGGGGCTTTTCGTCAGCTTTGCTGTGCGGCAACGCGTCCCGTCGTATGACTATCGCGAGATGCGCAAGGGGTTTGTCGTGCTTGGACTCGCAGTAGTGTGCTTTGCCAAGGGACTGGACGACGACAACGACCCGTTCCGCTTCTTCCACGGTTGTTGGCACGCATTCATCGGTGCCGCGGCGTTGTTCAACTTTCGCGTGCTCCCGGACAAGCACAAGACTTCGCATTTACCCATGAAACACTTTTAACGTTATGTGATAGAGATTTTTTTCCCAAGACGATGAGTACGAACGTACGAGGCGCAAGCTTGTCGACGGTCATGTCGTCAATTGTCCACTCGACGAGCATTGTGGTACCATTTTCCATCCTGCAGCACATCCACTGTAAGACAGCATTCCCGCTGGGAACTGTGGTCTGTCTCACAAGCCCCGTGTAGCAGTCGCTCTTGGTGTGTACGTGCAAGTGACGGCCAATCAAGAGCCGTTGATTTACGGCAACCGAGACACACTCCAATCTACTACTTCTATTAGATAGATTGGCAGCACGAAAGCCTTCCCAGGACAATTTGTCTCCACATCACCTATGCCGACCTCAGCTGCCTACAGCGTTCGAAGAAAAGGTGATCTTCTCGACAATTCCATCTCAAAATGAATCCGCCGCCACACAGGCACGACCCCTTGTTGGGTACAACTCTCTCGACGATGCCATTAAGTTCAATCGGCCGTGAAAGGTATGCTCCTAGGTTGTGGCCCATGCACCGTTTCCACTGGAAGGTCGAGCCGTCCACCTTTCCGAACGGCGGTGGCATTGCTGAACCCAAACTGCTCGACGGCTTGACGGCTCGACGGCTCGACGGCTCGACTCAAGCAGTCAAGCGAACGGCAAGCGCAGATTGGGTTCAGTAATGTCATCCCGATCTTGGGCTTCAAACTCATCGAAGTGCCCAGGATCTTCAAGCAGGAAACGCAGTCAATCACTAAAAATTCTGGCCTGGCCAGCGAATTGCTGGACTGTCGAATCTCCGCGAAAACTCATTTGGACATTGCAACTTCTTGAAGCAAGGAAATGAAGTAGATGGGGCTGGTGTGCACAAAGCTGTTTCCATGGACTCTCTTTCTATATATAGGACAAATGTCATGAACTGCCTCACCAAGTTCTAGAAAGCATTTTTCGGTCCATGTCTACAACGGAATAGCGAAACGCGATGAAATTTCGCTCGCGAGAAATCCACGATATGCGGGTGCCTCAGCTGGGCATGTCGGTTTTTATACAGCACCCTAACTGACCCGTCCGACGGACGGTCCCACTTCCCTTTGTGAATGGCTGTGTCGAACAGCAGCCCGCCCCAACTCGAGCCAAAAATCCTGCTGCGTCCGCGATGTGTGGCCCGAGCCCTCGTCCGTACTGCCACTGTCTCGCTCAGTGAGACCATGGGTCAACCGACCGCTCCCAATGTGTGCTTCTGATCGGCTGGGCACTGGTGGTTTGCGTCTCGCGGATCGCGTTGGGACGCCACTACCCATCCGATGCCATCGTGGGCAAGGCCATCGGCTTCTTCGTGCTGTTCCCCGCGGAACGCATGCTCCTCTGTCGCGTCCCGAGCCTTGCAGACTTTTGAGCAAGTTCGTTTTTTTTGTGTGGATGTGTCTCCAAATCTAAACATTTACAGATGTACTCGACGCTTTCCTAATTTTTGCGTTTTCCACGGTGTGGAGACAGTACCGGTACGACTGACTGGTTAACTTAGTGGGGGGATCCACGTTTCTCCGTCACTTCGCCCTTCCCTTTCGGTGGATGGCTCTGTATGGAACCCACGCAGACGACGTCGCCTCTGCCTCTGCCTCTGCTCTAAGCCCCCACGCCAGCAGCAGCAGCCCCACCACGACCACGACCAGCATCCCCATCGACGACGACCACGACCACGACGACGACGCGCGGCGGCGGCTGCTTGGCGATCCCCACGCACCGAAAATGACGCTCGTGGACGTGCTGTACGCGTACGACCTCACGCTCGCGCAGCTCGCGTTCCAAAAATGCGGCCGCAACCGCGCCGCGCGGCTCGCGTGGGAGCTGCTCTCGCACACGGGCGACGGCATCCTGTACGTTTCAATGCGCGGGCATTTTTTTGGATCGTGGGTTTTTGGCGAGGACTGAATGGGCGACGGGATGACGTGCTAGATGGTTCCTCATGGTGCTGCCCGTGGTCGCGCTGCTGTGGTCCCTTGGGTGGCTCACGACCGCGTCGCGCGCGTCCAAGACAGTGTTCATCGCGTTCTACACGTGCAATGTGGTACGCTTATCCCCCGTGCTGTCGTTTTCGGGTTGAGAAACTCACGCGCTGTGGTGGTAGGTGGACATTGTCGCGATCATCGTCATGAAGCTGCTGTTCAAGCGCGCGCGGCCGCCGCACCACCACAACGACGGCCGTTTCGTCGGGCCCGACCAGCACTCGTTCCCGTCGGGCCACGCCACGCGCTGCTGGTGTATTGTCGCGTTCGTGCTCGACCTCGCGACGCGTGAGTATTTTTTTTTTTTGGGGGGGGGTATCACCTCTGTTGTGCCTGGAGATGACACTGACCGTCTCCTGTGGCTCGTCCGCATTAGGCCACCCGACCATCGCCCGCGAGTTCTTCCGTGTGTCGCCCGACCTGCTGCGCGTGCTCATCGTCGTGTGGGCGTGCGCGATCAGCTTCTCGCGGATCGCGCTGGGCCGCCACTACCCGTCGGACGTCGTGGCGGGCGCGTGCATCGGCCTCTTCGTCTTGTACCCGATCGCACTGTTTGCGATCCGCCACTTTACGAGCCTCGCGGGATTCTAGATCCAGTGCAAAGCTCCTCCGAGAAGACAAAAGAACCCGACAACTCAAGTCGACATTCGCGAACGTGTTCACATATTCACAGAACAGGGGAATTGACTTACCATACAATGCTAGAGTACAAATGGGTGGGAGTCTACACTACGCTACTACTGGGCGGCTTTATGCGGCCGACGACATGTCCGGCAGATCGTCGGCGAACGCGCCGCGCGAGGACTTGGCCTTGTCGTTCGTCGTCTTCTTCCAACCGAAGCGCTTCGCGAATCCTGTGGGGGCCTTGGCCGCGGCCGTGGCTGAGATGTTGGACAGCAGACCGAACTTGCCGCTCGTCTTGGACTTGGCATCAGCGGCGGTCGGTGAGTAGACCGTCTCAAACTCACCCTCGTCATCGGTCGAATTGGAGCCACTGTTGTCCTTGGTCTTGCTGCCTGGGGCATCTTCCGATCCCGTAGAGAACTGGCGAGCGGCGGCAGCAGTGCGTGAGAAGATACCTCCGGCGGCGTTCGCCATCTTGCTCGCAGCCGCAATCGCCGCCTTCGACGCGCTCTCGTCGCCCGAGCTCGTAGCCTGGGACGAGAAGTTGGTGGACGTCTTGGAAATGGTCGACTTGCCATCAAACACCTGCGCGATCTTATCTGATGATGGCAGCTTGTTCAAGAGGCTGGTCGGGGCCCATCGGTTGCCACTCGACGGGGCAGTTTCGTCTGCGCGGAGGCGCTTGTCCTCCACAAACGAATCGTCGTCCTGCATCGATTCACGTCCAACGAAAGAGCTGCCACGCTCACTATCCGTGTCGAAGTACTGGGGCTCTTCTTCGTTCTTGGGTGGTGCAGGGCCGTTCACAACATCGCTAATGCGGTCACTGAAGACGCTGTCGCGGGCATCGTTGTACGAGTCACGCGAGTCGCGCATGATACTACCGTGTGGAGTGCCCGAATCGAAGGTGTTGCGCACAAACGAGTCGCTCTCGGAGATGTCACTCACTCGAACCTCAAGGCCATTGGATTTGGGGTCGACGACCGAGTCGTGCTCATTGGAGGAAGGAGGCGAAGACGCTTCGGTCGAGGAGGCAACTTCCGTCTTGCTCGAGCCATTCGTCTTCGCCGCATCGATTGAATGAATCGATGACGATGAAGTAGGTTCAGCGGCTTCCTCGGGGGAGGCACTGAAAGCGGACTCAATATTGCCAAAGTAGAACCCAGAATCAATCTGGATCGTGGCATCATCCTCTTCCACTTGGTTGTTGTTCTCATCGTGCTTGGTCTCAACCACAACCTTCGTGTTGACCGATGGGGACAACTTGTCGAAGGCCTCCGAAAGGCGGTTGTTATCCACACCGTCCTCATCGTCATCGCTTTCATCGCCATCCTCACTACCACCAGCAGATTCAATGGAGAAACGCCCGCGCATGCTCATCGCCTGAAGTTCCGCCAGAGTGGGACGGACTGGTTCAAGCTTAGGCTTCACAACATCACCTTTCTCCTTCGTCTCATCTTCATCCTCGTCCTCTTCTTCATCGTCATCTTCGTCATCAGACAGCCGATCTTCATCGTTCAGCTTCGACGCACTAAACGCAGCGGATTCGTATTCGTCGATGATGCGACCAACCATTTCATCAACCGTAGCGTTGGCTGCAACACTCAGTCGAGCATCACGCTCCTTCTGCTCAGCAGCAGCAGCGGCCTCACGCTCAGCCTTCAATGCCTTGACCTCAGCCTGCGCGGTGTGACGGCGCCACGACGACTGGAGCTTGGTCGCCGACGACTGCTCCAGCTCCTCGCGGGCAGCAGCAGCGGCAGCAGCAGCGGCA
>JAADVY010001032.1:0-10539 GCA_023336035.1 Pythium plurisporium
CCCCCCCCCCACTCTATTGCAATCCCCAAGCAAGGTAGAGACGAGGGGTTTAATTCTTGTGGAGTCCCGCCGCGATGCCGCCGCCATGGATCTGCTCGGCATGTACGTACGAGAACGACGAAAGCGTCAGCAGATGCGACATGTGCAATGCCCCGCGGGTCTACACCTGCGCGCGGTGCCACGAGGCCATTCCGTGAGCAAAGAAAAAAAAATAGCGTTGCGCACGTTTGTTGGCGACCCAAAAACTCATATTTGGTGGTCTGTATGGTAGGCGCGGCCCGCGCGTGATGGCGAATGGACACACGTACCATCGAGACTGCTTCCAGTGTGCGGCGTGCCATGAGCCGTTCACGACGCCTCGGTTCCAGCTCAAAGATGGCGACCCGTACCACATGGAGTGCTACAAGACGCTCTTCCTCCCCGTGTGAGTCGCTCCCTGTATTCCGCACTCGGTGTCTGGACACTCGCTGATGGACTGATCGTGTAGGTGCGAAGTGTGCGAGCAGCATATCCCGATGAACGCAGAGGGCAATGTTGTCTACAAGCTCGTGCCGTTCTGGGACCAGAAATACTGTCCGACCCACGATGATCGATTCCGATGCTGTAGCTGCCAGCGGATAGAGGTGCGACAAAGGACACGTCTAACAAATTTTGTATGCTCAGCGAACTGACTGGCGTATCGAATGACGGTGTCTTTGGACAGCCGATGAACCCGCGAAAGTACTTTGAAGTCTTGAGCGATGGCCGGAAAACATGCCACGATTGTGCAATGACCGTGGTGTTGGATACGAACGAGGTGAGGGCCAGCGTGTGAGGGAAAAAACCCAGAGCCGTCGGCAGTGTCTGACGAATGTGGGTTGTGCCTTGTGCGTGGTGTAGGCCCAGCCGCTCGTGAAAGACGTGTGGCGGTTCATGGAGTCGATCGGCATCCGGCTGCCTCGCGTGAGTATCGTCAAATCGAAACCGATTCAGCGATTGACTTGTCAACTCACGGTGTCTGTGCGCTTCGTGATGTCAGGTTCCCGTTTACCTCGTCGAGTACTCGACACTTAACGATCACAAGCACTCGGCTCACACACCGGTCTTCGATCCGTTCAATGGCGGCTTCGTCACACGGGGGCTGTGTTTGTCCGAGGTCACCGAAATTCAGCACCTCGTCCACAACGGTCGAAATACCGTACCACAGATGGCGCGATTAGAGACTGTGAGGATCGTCCACACTTGTACTTGTCGATGCGTGGGACTGACCATCAGACCTGCCATGTTTAGAACCGGTCCGTGAGCGCGATCCTCATCTTGCATGGGCTCCCGTACGATCTGACGGCCCAAGTTCTCGCACATGAGGCGACCCACGCATTCATCAAACTGCACGATGGGTTCCCACGCCACATCGAGCCCATGGTGGAGGAAGGGATCTGCCAACTGATCAGCTACCTCTGGCTCAAGTACAAGCACGTCGTGGCGGCCGAGCAGGGCTGCGACTGTGCGACGGACACAGCATTCAACAAGCGACTGCGGGAGTTTTTCATGCACCAGATTGAACACGACGCGTCCCCCGTGTACGGCGAGGGCTTTCGCCGAGCGCTGGACGCGTACGACCGCACGCATTCATTGCAGCAGCTCTTTGACTGCATCCGTATACACGGCTGCTTCCCGTGATGATTGCGAGCCACCGGGAAGCACAGAGTAGAACCAACAGATCCCATCACAACACGATACAGTATCCTAATCTTCCTCAGTCTCTGCTGTCTCTCGTGCGTCTACGCGTGAGATCTCGCAGCGACAACGTCGATTGACACAGAGCGGACTGTGTGTCACAAGTGTAGCCATCTACAAAGTCCACTGTCAATTTTGGTGGGGAATAAAGATACAGAGGTTTTGGTACCATCTGAGTTCTTTTCTCAGTCTGTCCGGCTTGTCAACGAAACCAGGTCTCGCAGGTGAGCCTTCTTTCCCTGTGGACCGCCGCTCTGTCCCCACAACCCCACACACTGGTGAGGATTTTCCTGTGTGGACGTCGCACCGTGCATGACCCGTGCGAGTCGCACGGGTCATCGACTCCACTGTGTGGACGTTGCGCTGTGGACGCAGACACGCCACTGGTTTGGTTTGGTTTGATCCGCTCTCTAGTCCAACGTCAAGTTAGGACCACCCCCGATGGCTTTCCTGTCCCAACACTCAACAGGTCTGGCTTCTCGTCCATCAATTTCCAGGAGACGAGGCGTGTGGGCGTTTGCGCAGGTGCGAAGAATCCAGAGTGGCCACGTCGGCCCGAGGGCACGCTTCGTCAGGGTGACCAGGAACGAGAAGCGAGGAGGCGGCGGCAGGATGGGCTCGCGGGAGGAGCATGAAGGCAGGGGATGATCCGTTGCTCCGGATCGCGGGAGAGCTGGAGAGGAGCCGTGCCGCGTCGCGTGATTCGTCGCTCAACCCACCAATCGTGTGACACCTCACCCACGCTCCAGTCATACAGTTCGCCTGTTTTAAACACTTGAATAGGTTCCCAGCCGGGGAACAAGACCAAAGCATCGCAGTCAGCACTCGCCGCCGCCTGGTGCACCGCATGTTGTACGGTGGTCATGGAAGAGGAGATAGCGAATACAACACCAAGCAGAGAGCAACCACCATTATGCCAAGAACCACCTCATGAACTCATGAGAGAATTTCCAACACTGCTGTTCAGAACTCATGCTCTGGATGGAAGGATACAGGTGATGGATACGTGCATCTCCATTGGTCAAAATTATGAACGGTGCGCAGCCTTCTCCATTCTGAAATCAAGTCACGTCAATAGGGGTAGGCCCCCCGAAAAACGGTTTGGTCTGTGGGGAGGGGCTTGTATTCGCGCCGACTCGATTTCCCTCCTTCCCCCAAGGGGCGAGAGAGAGAGAGAGGGGGCTAAGCGTTGTGTTGGTTGGCGCTTTGCCGGTTCCGTTTTGTTGGCGGCGTCGGCCCCACCCACTCACGAAAACTCCGCCTGCCGCGTCCCCGGTTCCGCCGCCTCTCCTCCTCCATTTCCTCCTCTGCGTTCCCCCGCAGAACCAGTCAGTCGCTCGCTGGTTCCTCCTCTCCCCTCCTCTCCCCCCCCCTCACGCCACCCGCGCAGGTCTGAGCCCTTTCGCCCGAGTCGTATTTATCAAGGATGAAGGACGTGTCGAATGTCGTGTGTGCGCGCGTGACCGACGCCCCCGCGCTGGGCGGCACCAAGATGTACCAGGTCAAGATCACTTGCAAGGGCAAGTCCAAGTCCATGTACAAGACCAAAGACGACTTCAAGAACGTGATCAACATGTTCAAGCTGGTCGGCGCCATGGCCGCGCGCAAGGGCGACGACCGCTGCGACGTCTGCGCGTCCTGCAGCTCCATGACCACGGAGGTGCGCTCGTGCGACATGGCCGGACTCGACACGTTCCTCTCCAGTGTGCTGGACCGACTGAGAAAAGCGCCGCGCGACGCCGTCGACGCGTGCAGTTCCCACAAGGGCGTGATTCAGATCCTCATGGACTTTTTGAGTATCAGCAAGGGCAAGTACTTTTGCGACGAGCAGGACCCGGCCGTGGATCCGACCGCGGACGAGCTGCTGCAAGAGAACGATGTGGACCACCCGATCGCGCACTGCTCGCTGCACCGCAGCATCTCGGAGCAGTTTGCGGCCATGGACTCGGTCTGTTAAACCGCGCGTGTGCCGTTGTCGTCTGCCTTCCGCACGAAGCAGCCCGCCGCTCCATGTGTCGCGTGCCAATGTCATTTAGTATCTCAGTAGGAAGCCGGAAGAAGCGGAGGCGCGAGCGAGTGCCGTCGCCGCCCCCGAAGCGGCCGCGAACACCCCCATACCACCCACCACGTACAATACAGTTCCTATAAGTTCGCTCCCCCCTCCGCATACCGTCATCTCCATCGTTCTCCGTGAACACAGAAGCGGCGGTAGGTTGTTTGACGGGAAATCGGTGGGCAGATCTCGGCACCACTCGTGTCTGCAGAGTGCGTGGTGTGCGTGGTGCCGCCTGCCTTTTCTATTCACCCCGTCCAAAGCGATTATGAGACATCCGAGCTGAGATCCACTCATCCCACACCGAATCGAATACCCTCTCAAATCCGGTTTTAGGCTTTCCTCAGCTGCAAGTGGTACGAGTCAGGCCAGGTGGTCTCAGCGCTCAGGACATGGAAGGACCCCTTTTCTTCTAACCAGCAGCGCACCTGCGTCTCCTCTCGATCTCCTCCATGCCGAGTCGTGTTGGTGGCTGATTCCAAGGCTCGGACTACTGTATTCATCAGGTCTCCATAAGAGAGAGAGAGCCAGTCGCTTGGTTGTATCTGAGATGCTGCGACAACCCCTCCTCCCATCACGTTGAAGCGTCGGGAAAAATGGAACCCGCGACTCACCTAATGGCACGTTATTTGATGGGTGGATCCGCATACTCCATACGTACAAGAGCGAGAGGGCGCGTGCGTGAATGCTCCACTTTCCAACCCACAAGATCTTCCCGCAGGTCTGATTAATCGCGTCGCGGCGTGGCGTGTGGTGTTGCCGTCTCTCGCTGGCGCTGCTGCTCGCCGCGAAGCCCCTTGAGGATCTCTTCGTTCTCGAGCTCGTGGATCGTGCCGATCGTATTGCGCCGTCGCGGCGGCTGCGTCACGTGGCGTCGCACGCTCTGCACGCGCTCCAGGAAGGCGTTATCTGGCGCGCGTCGTCCCGCGAGCATTTGCTGCACGCGCTCCTTCACGTGGAAGCACCAGCTCGCATTGCGCTGCAGCTCCATCGCGTCGTTGACCAGTGCCTCCAGGCGACGCTCGCGCTTCTTGTGGGACGGGTGCGTGGAGTAGAAGTCCAGCTCAAAGTCCAGGTCGTCGTCGCCCTCAGCGGCGAGCACCGCACCGAACGCACGCCAGAACTTGGGCGCGACCCGTGGGTCGTAGCACGCCTGCGCCATGAGCATGATGCCGATGTGGTCGGCCTCCATCTCCTGGACACGACTGAATGGAAGATTCATCGCTAGCACCATCACCACACCAACATGTCAGTACGAGCAAGCACCCACCCACCAACGAATGGGATGTAGTTCGTACCAAACTGGAAAAAGTACTGAAGCAACGGGCTCTCGTAGCCCAAGATGGTCTGCAAGTAGAGAACGGGGAGGTAGCTCATGCGCTCGCCGGCGTGGCGCGCCAATGCGTGGCCAATCTCGTGGGCCAGGATCACCGCGAGCGCGTCGTGCTTGTTGGAGATGAGTCCTTTCTCGGCGGCGGCATCGATCACGTCCAGGATACCGGTGTACACGATGATCTTCCCGCCGGGGTAGCAGCACGCGTTCGCGACGCTTGGAGAGTCCACGAGCCAGATCCGCCAGTCGTACTCGCGTGGAAAGAGATGCTCCGACACGCCCACGAGGCGACTAGCGACAGCAGAGAACAAGTTACGAGTCTGTACACGGGGAGGTTATGCCTTAAAAGTTGTGGGGACGTACGAGACGACGTCGACGCACATCCGGAAGCGCGGCCCCGTGGTGATCAGCTTGGCGTCTTTGAGACCGTCTTTCGCGGCCGTGATGCCCATTTCCTACGTGAGCCACACCCATGGATGAATCCTGTTCCGGTGGGTTGGTCCTCTCTTTCGCCACGTACGACTTCCTCCTCTTGGGAGATCGCGACGACTTGGGTACGTCCCGTGATGGGGACGCTGCGCAAATTGGTTACGAACTGGTACACCGCCGAGCCCACGGCGAGCACGACGCCCCAGCGCATCACAGCCCGCTCGAGGCGCGACGGGTGCACATCTAGAGACAGAGTTGTCAGTCGTGGAGATCGTTCGGATGGTCCGGGTCACGTGCGAGACGCACGGGTTTGGACGAGCGCGAGGTGCGGCCGCTGTGCGATCGCGAGTGTCTCGACGGGATGCAGCGCCTTTGTACGAACGTTCGGATGGAAGACCGACCAGCTGTGACGAGGCACGGACGCGCCACGCGCGCGCGCGACGAGATGACGCAGCTCGGCCAGCATCTCCGTCCGCACCCCTCCCGACTGGTTTTCTCATAGAGTGGTGGTTGATTACCAGACGTTAGGAACGCATGCAAAGTTATTAACTGCATGTTGAAGCAAGCCTGTCCCGCTCGGTGCGCAGGCCCTGGAGGATCTCCTCGTTTTCCATCTCGTGGACCGTACCGACCGTGTTCCGACGGCGCGCGCCTCGGCCACTTTCCTGCTGGCGACGGATGTGGAGCACACGCAGCAAGAACGGATCGCTGGACGATGCGCCGGCCAGCAGTTGCTGCACGCGTTCCTTGAGCTGGAAGCACCAGCTCGCGTGGCGCTGCAGCTCGAGGGCGTCGTCGACGAGCGTCTCGAGCTTGCGCTGGCGTTTCTTGTGGGACGGGTGCGTCGAAGTGAAGTCGAGATCGAGGTCGTCCTCTCCACCCGAGAACAACGTGTCCATCGCGTGCCAGACCTGGGGGGCGACCCGTGGATCGTAGCACGCCTGGGCCATGAGCATGATCCCAATGTGGTCGGCCTCGCGTTCGTGGACACGACTGAACGGCAGATTGATGGCTGCAAAGTACAACACGCTCAGCATGAGTTATGGTATGGTTTCTATCCATAGCCACGTGATTGCACGTACCAAACTCGAACAGGTACTGCAGCAACGGGCTCTCGTAGCCGAGGATTTTCTGCATGAAGATCAGAGGGAGATAGCTCATGCGCTCGGCCGTGTGGCGCGCTAGTGCGTGGCCGATCTCGTGGGCCAAGATCACGGCGAGCGCGTCGTGCTTGTTGGGCACGAGCCCCGCCTCCACTGCCGCATCAATAACGTCCAGGATGCCAGTGTACACGAGAATCTTCCCACCGGGGTAGCAGCAGGCGTTGACGACGTTTGGTGCGTCAACGACCCAGACTTTCCACTCGTACTGGCGAGGAAAGAGATGCTCGGATACGGCGACGAGCCGTCTACAGTGGAGTAATGGTCAGGAGAGGGCAAGTCGTCGTAAAAGAAAACGAGGCCAACGTACGAGATGATGTCAATGCACATGCGATGGCGAGGCCCGTCGTTGATAAAGGTGAGACCCTTGAGCTCGTCCTCTGCAGCCGTGACGCCCATTTCCTACGTCCAAGACCATGATAAGTTTTGTTGGTTGTGTTCCTCACTGCGAAGTTCCAGTATGAACCCACGATCTCCTCTTCAGACGAGAGCACGACGACCTGCGTGCGGTCCGTGATGGGCACGGTGTGCAGATTGGTCACGAACTGGTACGTGGCCGAGCCCACGGCGAGTGCGAGGCCCCAGCGCATGAGATTCTGCTGGATCTTGGACGGATGGACATCTACAGAGCAGGCGACTCGTGAGCCCATAGTGACAAAGGCTAGAGAACCCTGAAGCACGCACGGGCTTGCACGAGGTTCAGGTGGGGCGACCGCGTGAGCGTGAGGCGGTGGACCGGATGCCGCGCCGTCGAGACGACGCTCGGGTGGAAAATCGACCAGCTGTGGCGCGGTACAGCAGCGACGCCGCGCACGCGCGCGACGAGGTGGTGGAGCTCGGCGAGCATCGCCGGCAGGAGCAAGTGAACCCAAGAGAAACAAGGCCAGACATGAGTTGACCCAGGGCTAGTCAATCAAGTGAGGTGACACTATTCAGAGTCGGTGCAATTCGTTGAAAAATTCCTAACGGTTACGAACTGGACGTTGAAGTTGGTCCTGGAGATCTCTTCGTGTGGACGAGGAAAGGTCCTCTACACCAGCCATGAACAACGGAGCTTTCTCTGCGTTGCATAGCTCTATGACCTGCCTCACTCGAGAACTTTTCTTCTGCAGCCACAAGTGCCCACGATACGAGCAGCTCTCCACCATGCTCTCGTCGGCGGTACCCATGCTACTGACGCTGATTTCGCTGAGCCTCGGCGGGCTGTCACCAGTGATGGCAGTTTCGACCGAGCAGCAGCAGAGCCCAGCGGGGATCTCGGACCTCCTGGCTGCCACGCCGACGATGCTTTCACCGCTGAACCCACGAGCCAACGCGAACACGATGAACTTGGGCAATACGATCACAATCTCTGGCAGCAAGATTGTGTTTGCGCGCTCGGACAAGCCTACGCTCGTGGAGACAATCAAGAGCATGATTGAGAACAGCGAGCCAAGCGCAGTGGGTGATGAGCAGCTCACGAACACGATCCTTGCGGTGTTGGAGGCGGACGGGAGCGGCAAGGAGACGACCGTGACCCAGCAGATCCACGCGACGCTCGAGTGCCGTGCACACAAAGAGAAGCTGTTGAGCTGCGTGGAGAAGCTCGTGGATGCTGTCGTCAGTGGCGATCAAGCAGCCCAGGAGGAGTCGACTCCTGGAGCCTGAGACTGATGAGCAACTTCCAGACCCACATTAGGGTACTGAATTAACTGCATTTGAAATCGGTACTGCTTTTGCATCATCTCTATAAGTTCGGATCTTCGATTCGTACTTAGGCCAAAGGGCATTGTGCAAACACTTCCACCAGAACGATCCTCTGGTCGGGCTCCATCAGCTTCCTCATTCCTGGACTCGCCCCACACGTCCTCCTCTTCCTCTCTTCTCGCTTCTCTCTGCGCCACCATGGGTCGCCTCTCGCTCAACATCGGCATGTTCGGCTGCGGCACCGTGGGCGGCGGCGTCTACGAGCTGCTCCACAACCCGGCGCGGCTCAAGCAGCTCAAGGCGCTCGGCGTTGAGGCCGTGATCTCCAAGATCTGCGTGCAGAACGTCGCCAAGAAGCGCGAGCTACAGCACTTTTCCGAGCAGACCACGCGCTTCACGTCGAGCTACAGCGATATCCTCGAGGACGCGTCGATTAACTGCATCATC
The DNA here is from genome assembly GCA_023336035.1 of Pythium plurisporium. NCBI lineage: Eukaryota > Oomycota > Peronosporomycetes > Pythiales > Pythiaceae > Pythium > Pythium plurisporium. The sequence goes on from JAADVY010001032.1 coordinate 8,825, forward strand.
GAGCTCATGGGCGGCGTCACGGACGCCAAGGACGTGGTGTTTGGGGCACTTGAACGCGGCAAGCACGTGATCACGGCCAACAAGGCGCTCGTGGCCAACTATATGCCCGAGATTGTCGCGCTGCTCAAGCAACACCCGGATGCGCGCTTTGGGTACGAGGCGTCCGTGTGCGGCGGCATTCCGATCATCCATACACTCCAAAACGCCTACTCGGGCGACGCGATCACGGAAATTGCCGGCATCATGAACGGCACGACCAACTACATGCTCTCCAAGATGGAGCACGAAGGTGTCGGGTACGATGCAGTGCTCAAGGAGGCCCAGGATCTGGGCTATGCCGAGGCGAACCCGAGCGCCGACGTCGATGGCTTTGACGTGCAGTCCAAGATTGCGATTCTTGCCAAGCTCGGCTTTGGCGGCGTGGTCAAGCCCGAGGAGATTCCAACCGTCGGCATCTCGCGCATCACGAGCGTCGACTTTGACTATGCCAAGATGATGGACTCGACGATCAAGCTGCTCGGTGTGGCCAAGCTGCTCAAGCCGGGCAATCCGGAGACGCAGACGCCGCCCGAGGTCTCGGTGTACGTGTCGCCGGTGGTCGTGCCGCGCGACAATGTGATTGCGAGTGTCGGCGGCGCGACCAACCTCGTCAACATTCTCTCGAGCAACCTGCAAAGCAGCGCGTACGTGGGCCAGGGCGCCGGCCGCTTCCCGACGGCCAACTCGGTCGTGAACGACGTGATCCAGCTCGCGCGGGGCGAGAGCCCGTTCGATCCGTTCAAGAGCGAGCAGCGCGTGACACTGCAGCCCAACTTTGAGGCGCATTTTTTCGTGCGCATCAAGATCTCGGACGGCGTCGGCATCATCCGCGCGATCGGCCAGCACGCCGAGCAGGCCAATGTCTCGATCTACTCGATCCTGCAGTCGCCGATCGTCGACCGCAAGAACGTCGAGTTTGTGGTCACGACCGACCAGACCTCGCTCTCGCGCGTGCGTGAGATGTGCCAGAACATCGCCAAGCTCCCGTTTTGCCAGGAGGAACCGCTCTACATCCCGATCCTGTAAGGTATCCTCAATACACTTGCGAGTGAAAGGATGGCTTGATTTAAGTTAGGGCATATCCATACAGATCTGTCTTAGGCAAAGCACTTGACGAGGTAGTCGAGGCAGTCGGCCACCATGGGCGTCGCGAGCACGAGCTCGTCGTTCTCAAACAGCGTCTGTGCGTTGATCTCGGACAGGCGGATACTGAGCGGCATCGCCTTGTTCTGGACCAAAAGCAGTTCATCCAGTTCCTCGTCCGAGCCCGAGGACGTCGCCGTCATCGCTGACTGCTTGCTGTGTTGCTGTCGCCGTGTCCGAAGCCCACGCTCGTGGCGTGCGATCTTCTGCTTGTGCTTCTGTGCGTGGGTCATGGTTTGTCGCACGTTGCGTGTACCGACGTAGGCCGCGATGGCTCGCCACGGTCCGCTTGGGTAGATCGTGAGTGCCTCGAGGAAACGAGCGTGCTCGGCGTCGGTCCAGAGCCCGGCGCCCTCGGCACTGGGCCGGTTGCGGTACCGCGGCTTGGCCTTGGCCACCGAGGCGATCGTGGAGCTCGAGGTGCTCGACATAATGGCAGAGGTAGCAAGCGTGGCCATGGTACTTTTTGTGAAGAGTTGGTCAAGGGGTAAATCGAGGACTGACGAGCCGACGCGGGGGGGGGGGGGGGGGGG
>JAADVY010001033.1:0-10526 GCA_023336035.1 Pythium plurisporium
CCCCTCACTCGGAGACTTCTGGAACACCGCCACTGCTGTCTTCCACAGAAACGCTTCTCTGTGATCCCCCAGTCTGCATTCGAGGGAAACGCAAGCTGAATCAGAGGGCGCGACGTTCCGACGAGATCTCATCGCCGTCATAGCAGGCAGCGACCGCGACGGTTTCGCGTGTCGTTGGACCGGACGACCGGACTGAGCGGTTTGGCTCGTCATCGAACAACTTCAGTGCATCGTTTGCTTGTGAGCGCTGCAAGCGCGAGGGTGAGTGAGTGCGCTCGACTGGCGTGTCGCAATCGCGTCAGAACCGAGACTGACTGCTCATCGGAAGAGTAGTGCGAGCGAAAGACCACGACCCTGCTCACGACGTGGCCATGGCGCAGCCCAACGAATCAGAAGTCGAGCCGATTCCATTCTTCGAACTGGATGAAGCGTGTGGGCTTCTCTCCGCGACGACTGCACCATTGACCGGCACGAAGACTTGCCCAGTGGGCATGGTTTGCAACTGGGCGGAAGACCAAGCCCAAGAGGCATCGGTGGCTGACTGGGATTTGTCGGCTGCGTATGGACTCGTGTACGAAGTGTACGCGACGCGACTGCCAGAGGTCGGTCTCGTTGGTGCATCGCGCTCACCGATGTCGTTGCGTTCAGACCAGCTCGCCGGGCTCTCTCACGGCCGGTTGCTGGAGAACCGAGGATTAACCAGCAGCGTGGCGTTTGCAGCAGCTCCAGTTCCGACATTCGGTGTAGACACTGCATCGGCGAAAGCTTCAACAGCGAAACCGCGTGCATCCCGTGCTCAACAGAAATCGAAATCCAAGCGCCACATCGGCGATGCCGTCTCCGTCGTCCAAGAGCATGTCGATGACACCCACCAGGCCACTCGCAAGAGCGAGATCGAGAAGAAGAGTCGCCTCAAACGCGCCGTAGGCTTGGAATGCAGATACTTCGTACTGGTGAACCGTACAACTCACTAATTGTTCGTGCCTGTCCAGAAGAATATCGGAGCGATGAAGATGCAGGTAGCTCAACTCGAACAGTCCTTACTCCAGTTGACAAAATCTCAAAAAGATGCCGCGGTCTTCAACGAGTTTCAACACCACGACCACTTCGAGCAGCCCATCCAGACCCGACTTATGAAACTCCGTGCGCTGCTCGCGCCCCAGTTCCAAGAGTCGGTCAACCTACGCAACGAGCAGTTCCGGCTTTACCAGCAGCTCCAGCATTTTGTGGATCTCAATGATACCCTTCGAAACATCGTGAGTGCGGTGCGTGAAGAAGATGGTATCGGTTTGGCTTCTCACCATGTTTCATCCTGACTCTGTTGTGTGCCTTTGCGTGCAGCAAACGTTCGCAGATCCGTCAGTATACGACTTGCTTTCGTGGTGGGAGCCTCCTTCCGATGCACAATGCCAGCAACTCGCAGATGATTCGATCGCGAAGCTTCGCTCATTCACATTTTCCAAGCGACATGTCACTGATGAGCACGCCGGCTGGAAGTTGTCGTACGAGCAATCCGTTCAAGAGGGTATCAAATTCATGATCACGCGAAACATCTCCAAGATGAACGTCCCCGCGGTGGCGCAGTCGATTTGGCACTCGAGGTTCACCACCGAAGGTGCTAATCTTCTCGCCGGTGGTGTCTGCAAGGCCGAGATCACGGTGATCAAGTCGATCAATAAAGACATGGCTGTCATCAACCGCTCGCTTCGGTTCCCGGCATTCTCGGTGCACACACTCTATCTGATGTTCCGCGTCGAGATCGACGGTGTCTTCTACCTCGTGAGCCGTGAGCTTGGGCGATCTCAAAGCATGAGTTGGGATAACTCGACCCACGACTTTCCAGAGACTTCGGTGGATCAGTGGGTCGATGTGTTCACTTGGTCGAAATTCACGAAGGTGCCGTACGATCCAACCGCAGCGATCTGCGGATCTCATCAGTGCACTGCAGCATCAAATCTGGACGAGGACATATTCACACACCGACTTGACTATGGCGGTTGGTGGGGCACATCATATGCACTCGGCGTCCGCAGATGGCTCATGGAGATGATCTTTATGGTCGTCCGATGGGAGGCGCTGTATATACAGCCACATTTGCCTGGCGCTGGGAGCTTCCTGGTTGGCCATGCATGAATACAAAAGTCCTCTGATGGATTTAAAACTTACGAAACCGGAGAGTTGGAACTGGGTGGGGTTGATTCGGAATCGTCGGGAAATCGACGAGCTGATACATTGGGCAAGAGCTCGTCAAGCACTGGTGAAGAACGGGGTCGAAACGAGGCAAAAGGTGCCTCCAAATACGGGCATTGCTCAAGCAGGGATTCCAGTACAGTTTCCTCCATGTCTAGGTTCTCCAGCTTTCCTCGCTCGTAGCGTGCGTGGATGGCTTCTTCCTTATTTTTGATCAGCATCAACTCGATCAACATCCGCTCACCGTGAATCGACACAGTTTGTGACTGGGATTCGTAGACACTTCCATTTGGTTGGTTAAGGGGAGAAAATGACTTGGACTCAACATCTTCTGGGCAAAACACGAACGGGATATGCGCGAACACAATCTCTACCGGCGCTTGGTCAGCACGCGAGCAGTTCATCCGGAAACTGGCCCAGTCTTGAGCTTCGAAAGCTCGGTCAGCAGCCGCTGAAAGGTAGTGGAGAGGTGGGATGTCCTTAAACGTAGCACAACGAGATCGACCTTGTGTCAGTGGTCTGGATGACGAAATACGGTAGCCTCGATGATCCGATAGTACAACGTCGTACGAGGAGCTGGAGTTTGTCTTGACGTGAATCCAGCCATTGAAACTGAATCCTTGGGCTTTTTGGTCCACCGCCACGTGGGGGAAGAGCTGTCCGTGCGCGAATGTAAATCCGTAAAAATCGGTCGTCTCTTCGCGGCGTCTACCATACCTTTCCAGCACAACTCGGGACTTGGGTGCGACCGTGAACTCGATCATTGCGGACCTTGTGATGCGATGGAGCAAACTCACCGCCTGCGCTCGCGGACGTGGGGAACCAAATAGAACCAGACCGAACCCCACAAACACAATGACACCGGCAAACACAGCCAATCCGCAGCATACACAGGCCCGCACTCGCGCTTGACGACGCTCATGCTGAAGTTCCAGCGCCGCCTCACGCTCGTCGTACACATAGCTTGGCTGGAACGGCGGCTTCGGGGACGCTTGCGTCGTCAGTTGATGGTGGTCGAAGAACGGTCCTTCGTCATGGGCGATCGTAACGTTCTCGCTGACGTCGGCATGTGCGATTTGCTCCTCAGCATAGCTCTTGCCACTGACCTCTCGTCGGTAATGAACGCGGCGAAACGATGTCCGTGACCTGGCCATCGTTTTGAATGCTCCGAATGATAGACACAAGGAGGTCGATCGATGACGGAATAAGATTTGATCGCCGTCGTGTCCCTGGCGAGAAGAAAAGGTGCTAACCGTCGTGTTGAAGTTCGGCATCTTGGTTGACTAAGATGGATACACCTTGTTCGCCACGTCGGTGGAACAAGCGCACCTTCCCATGGAAGGAGTGTCCGACCCACTCACTCTCGCTTTTTCCGCGAGATCGTGCTGAAGATGCTGCAGTTGTTGCGTGATGCGTGGCGAGCACTGTTGCCGTCATCGTTCGACTCGAAATCGCAGATTGTTCAGTATGCGCTGCTGCATCAGCTCAGGGCCGTTGCGGTAAGGCCTCATTGTCGGGTCTCATGGAATCATCTTTACCTCCCTGATCTTCTTCGACACAGCTCTGCTTCGCCGCGTGTGCTTGGGAGTTTTACCGCGAACTCGCTCATCCTGCGGCTTGTAACGCACGCTTGACATGGCGCACATGGCTGCTGATTGTACCGCAGACGTTGCTTCTTGTCGCGTACTTTCTCCAGTTCGTGTTGATCTTGCGCTTCAGGCGTCGTCTCAAGCGTGTGGTCGACTTGATCACACTACTACTCGTTCCGCTCGCGTTTGGTGCGGCTGTTCACTCAGCATTCCGTGCGAGCATCAGCCTCTGTTGCTGCTCCGACTTGCTCTGGTAAGTCATGAGGAATCAGAACTTTGCCTACAATGGGTGCAAACTCATATTCTGTTTGCACAGCCCAATGAGTGGATCCGACAAGGACCCTAGCACGAAAGCCTGTGCTCGCTTCTTCAGCAATTGGTATGGCAAACAATTACGTGTCTCATGTAGCGGAACTGCAGCGCGTATCTGACGGACCGGCCGTGAGCGATAGTTACTGGGCGTTGCTTCGCAAGGTCACACATTTTGTCGCGACGATGGGCATGCTGTCGCCACTGGTGAGCTCTACTGGACCCTGGACTCGTATCGCACGTGCTTACACCATTCCTTTACAGATCGCACTCAGATTGTCAGCGCAGTGCATCAATGTCCAGTACCAAGCGGCGCGCACTCACATGGCCTATTTCCTCGATAAAACCAAGAGCAGACGATAATTCTCGTGACGCGGACGTTCCAAGACCTTTTTCGATTCAAGCAGCGAGAGATACACACCTTATATAGTAGTAGCAAAGCCGTCGCAGTCGAATGTTGAGCATGCATGTATCAGCCATCGACCATTGCTGTATCTTCGTCGATCTCACCCTCTTCGCCTTCCTCTCGTCCGATTCTCGACTCGTCTCCCATCCCCCCACTGATGAAGAGCTCCTGCAGCGGTAGTTGGTTGATCTTGCTCTCCATCTTCTGGTGCTTGACGTACCGCATCTGCTTCTTGCGTTTCTTCTTCAGATCCTCTTCCACTTCGAAAATCTTCTTGTACACTTCCTTAGGCACGTGTGTCTTGAGCATCGTGAGAAATACGCCCCCTTTCGTGCGGCGCCGCGGCTGCTGCTCCTCTTGCTTGCTCATCATGTGTGGCGGCCGGCCGCATGCGTCGGCGTTCACGTACAGCCCGCCGTGCTCTTCAATCGTCAGCGTCTCCATCAGCGCCTTCCAGGCAATATCCGGACCCGCGAGGTTCACGACACGATGCATCAACGCGATCTTGGGCTCCTCCAGCACGTCCGCGAGCGTGCGCGGCATCGCATGCGCCTTCGGGCGCTGCAGTCGCGGCCGAGTGGAGCCATCGGCCGATGGGTTGGAAGGCGTCGTGTTGCCGCGGTCTCGCCCACGGCCTCGACCTCGTCCACGACCTCGTCCGCGGCCTCCACGACCCGAGTGAGACACGCCGCTCGTCTGTTGCTCATGGTGCTGCTCACTGATCTCCATGGGCGGCTGTGGCACGTGCAGCAGCGCCGCCGGTGCCCCAGCAATCACGTCCCCATCCATTTCTTGAGGCTTGCTTTTCTCGTTCGGTCGAAGTAGATGCGTACTTAGTAACTTTCAGAAGATGATAATGGATACTATCGATTTCAACAAAACCTTTGTCACCTGATCACTCGTGAGAGGTGAGCAGCTCACAAGTGGATTGACACGCACGATGCTGCGCAGCTCGCGGCCGCTCGCGCGGCGTTCTGCGCGACTAGCGCAACGCGCTCTCGCGGTCCGCAACGCGTCGTCCTCTTCGGTGGCCGTTGCTCGCCGCTCGCATTTGTGGATCCCGACCGAGAAGGAGAACCCGGCGGACGCAGCGATCCCGAGCCACCAGCTTTTGATCCGCGGCGGCTTCATCCGCAAGAGCGGCCACGGCTCGTTCTCGTTTCTGCCGCTCGGCAAGCGCGTGCTCAGTAAGCTCGAGGCGATCATCGACGACGAGATGCACGCGATCCAAGGCAACAAGATCGACCTGCCACTGATGATCCCGGCCGAGCTGTGGAAGATCTCGGGCCGCTGGCAGAATCGTGGCCCCGAGCTCATCGCGTTCGAGGACCGCCGAGGCGACATGCAGACGCTCGCACCGACCCATGAAGAGAGCGTGACGAGCTTGGTGGCCGCGCACTACACCAACTCGAACGCGTCGCTGCGATTGTATCAGATCGGCAAAAAGTTTCGCGACGAGATCCGCCCCCGGTTCGGGCTGCTGCGCGGCCGCGAGTTTGTCATGAAGGACATGTACTCGTTCGACACGAGCTTTGAGAATGCGCTCGTGACGTATGAGGCCGTCGTGCGTGCGTACGAAGCGATTTTGCGCGAGCGTCTCCAGCTCAACATTGCCAAAGTCGAGGCCGATTCCGGCAACATTGGCGGTAATCTGTCCCACGAGTTCCACGTGTTGGCGGCGATCGGAGAAGACGGTTTGCTGTCGTGCAGCTCCGAGGCGTGTGACTATGCGGCCAATGTTGAAAAGGCCGTTGGGACGTTAACTGACGTAGACCAGGGCCATGCGACGGATAGCGACGCTGTGGCTACGACGGTCGCGGATCTCAAGAGGCGATTGAAGGGCGTGGCAGTACGGGAGGCCTGGCAAATTGTCGCAGAGACCTTCCATTCGGAAGAAAGCGTGGAGAAGCTCGGTGTGAAGTGCAGATTGTTTGCGGAATCATCCGGTGAGGATGCAGAGGACAGCGTCGTGAACTCGAGGCTCGCTGTCGTGTTTGTCCGTGGCGATCGCGACGTGAACGACTTGCTGCTCAAGCCATTCTTCAACGGCGAGGAGATGCAGCCACTCAAGGATATGGTCGAGTTTGCATCGACGGATGGTCTTCAGGTGTTTATCGACGATTCCCTCGTGTCGGAAGAGCTCAAGCAGTGCAACCCGCTCGTGGAAATGCTGCACTCGCAGGTAAAAAGCTCGGCTGACGGTGGGGTTGCAGTTCACACTGGGCATTTTCGCATCGCTCACGAGTGCGACGGCTGTCCCAAGTGCTCGACTGGCAAACTCGAGGCCAAGCGCGGTATCGAAGTCGGCCACGTGTTTTATCTGGGACAGAAGTATTCGAAACCGTTCGAGGTCACGTTCACGGCACAAGAGGAAGGCAAGAAAGCGGTGCAGAAGGTGATGGAGATGGGCTGTTTTGGCATGGGCGTGACGCGGTTGATCGCCGCGGTCGTCGAGAGCTCCCACGACGACCATGGCATCATCTGGCCAGAGGCCATCGCACCTTTTAAGGTCCTCGTGATGTCGATTGGCAGTAAGAAGGAAGATGACCCAGTCGCACAGGCTGCCAAGACGATTGCCGGCGATCTCGTGGCTGAACTAGGCCGAGATGAAGTGCTTCTGGACGATCGATGGAACGAAAGCCCCGGATCCAAGCTCACTGAGGCCGAGCTGCTTGGGTACCCTTACCGTGTTGTGGTAGGCAAGCGGTACGCGAAGGAGGGACTCGTGGAAGTGCTCACGCGTTCGACAATGGAGAAAACTTTCCTCCCGCCGAGTCAGCTCGCTGCGTTTTTGCAACATCGATCGTACTAGCATGGCCACAGCATCTCAACGAGGTGGAAATAGAGACTGAGTGTATTCGTTAGGGACGCTGCGCATCAAACCAAATGTCTCTTCTACGAGTCGCGCCGAGAGTGGGCTTTAGCCATGAACTTCGTTGCCGCGTATTCCGCCATCGCGTCGAGCCCTTTCGCGGCACTTGGCAAGATCATCGGTGGGAAATTGGTGAACACGTGAGGTCCGTTTGGGAATATCTCCATCTCCCAGTCCGCGACACCGTCGTTTAGAGCCTTCTGCATGAGTCGCTTTGCGTGAGGCAGAATGTAGTCTAGCTCGGCCGCCTGGATATACACCGGTGCGAGTCCACGCAGATCGCAGTGCACCGGCGAGGCGTCACCCCATGTCGAAGGATCGCCTGTTCGTGGATGGTAGACGTCCAGGATGGCCTGCCCAGGCTTATCCGCAAGGATGCAGTACGGCACCTTCCGCTCATCTCCAGGCGTCTCCAGATCGACAAACGGACATGACAGCCGCAGCAGGCAAAAGCTCGCTCTGATGCGCATCACGCAGTCGCAGCATCGTCGCCAAGGCCAATCCAGCGCCGGCGCTGTCACCAGCGACGATCACTTGGTGTGGCGAGAGTTGTTCTTCATCAAGAAGGTACTTGTACATAGCGAGAGCATCGAGCGGAGGGATCGGATGACGGTGCTCTGGTGTCTTGCGGTAGTTTGCGAGCAGGACCTCGACTTGGACACGCTCTCCGTCCGCAAGCTTCTCGTTGAGTTTCGCTTGGAGACGATGCTGCAATTCGCTACCGACGGGGATGTACATCCGTGGACTGTTGACTGCAAATCCGCCGCCGTGGAAGAAAAGCACGACCAGTCGACGCGCCGAGGCATCGTGAGTCTTCGCACGTACCCACATGTGCTCGAGCTCGTTGAACCAGAGGCTATCAGTGCGCGTGCCGTGATGCAGACAGGTAAAAAAGCCCGCGATCGTGCCGGTCACTTCGGTTTGGCGACGAATGATCTGCGCGTTGCGTGCGAGCCGCAGGCGATGGCCGTAGTGGGCGACAAACGTTCTGGCGACGGCACGGGCGATCTCGAACGCGAGCGTCCACTCATCAAACAGCGGCTTCCAGCCACGTGCAATGTACTCCGTGATCGTGATCGTGACAGTGTACAGCAGACGCAACGTCACACCAGGCAGTTCCCACGGGTGCTCGTACCAGCCGCCCACTGCGAGCCAAAGCACGCCATACACGGAGCCGGCCTGCGCGGCACGGCGCAAGCCCGCGAGGACCTGCGGATGGCCAAGCAGGAAGCGCAGCATGACGGCGAATCCGAGACTGATGAAGTCGCTGGCTATAGATTGACGGGACGCTCCCTGTCCCAAGTGAGAGAGAAATCATACCACCGACCAAGCGAATGACGCGATGTCATCACACCGTTTGCCAGCTTCAACTGAGAGTGATGGATAGCTCACGACTGGTCGTATTTTGGTGACGTCATGCACGTCAACCATGACACAGATGTTGATTACTGGGTGGCAATGGACTTGAGCGACTTGGCAAAGTGGGTCGCAGCGTACTGCGCGATGGCATCGAGTCCCTTCGCAGCCGACGGGAGCACCGCAGGTGGCGACAGTATGAATGCATGCGGCATGTTTGGGAAGATCTCCAACGCCCAGGTCGTGAGTCCACACGCTTGGGCCTTGGCAAGCAGTCGCTTCGAGTGCGACAAAATGTAGTCCAGCTCGCCCGTTTGAATGTACGCTGGTGGGAGTCCTCGCAAGTCACAATGCACGGGTGATGCATCCCCCCACCCCGCGGGCGAGTCGTCTCTGCCTTGGAAGTACGCCTCGTGGAAGCCTTTCATCAAGCGATCTGCGAGCAGACAGTATGGTGTTTTCTTCTCGTCTCCCTGGACCTCTCGATCAACATAGGGACACGCAAGCACGGCCGCCACCGGCAGTAGACTTGGGTCTTCGTCTCGTAGCCGCAGCATGGTCGTCACAGCGAGTCCGGCACCAGCGCTGTCGCCCGCGACTATGATCTGCTGCGGCGAGAGCTTCTCGTCGTAGAGCAGATACTTGTACATCGCCAGTGCATCCAGCGGTGCGCATGGATAAGGATACTCCGGGGCCTTACGGTAGTTGGCGAGCAGCACGTCGACTTGAACGTGCTTGCTCAGCTTCTCACCCAGCGCTCGTTGAAGACGCACTTGAAGGCCACTGGCCGTCGCCTGATACAAGCGTGGACTCAGGAGGACGTACCCACTGCCATGGAAGTAGAGCACGACGACGCGGAGGTGGGCCGGGTCTTGCGAGCGTTGCGTCCCAGCGGATCGTACCCAGAGATGCTCGAGCCCGTTCAACTGGAAGCTCTCAGTAACGGTACCATTCCGGACATGCGCAGCTCGCGCAGCGGCATTCCCGACCAGTTCACTCTGCCTCCGAATGATCGGCGCGTTCGCGCGCCGTGTGGCGCGGTCGCCATAGGCAGTCATGAGTCCCTGAAGAAGCGACTGCACGATCTCGAACGCGAATGTCCACTCGGAGAATCGTGGCTTGCATCCACGCGCGACAAACAGCACGAGCGCGCGGTTGACGCAGTACACGGCACGAACTGCGACGGCCGGTAGCTGCCACGGGTACGAGTAGAACCCGCCAAGTGCGAGCGCGAGCCCGCCGTATGCCCAGCCCACGAGCAACAGCGGCGTGACAAGTGAAGCAGCGACGTCGAGCATTCGTATCGGTGGCTGGTCTTGCTCGCGAATGCGGGTCGATGTCCACTCGATCCAAATGCGTTTTAAAGGGGGCGGAGCACTGGGGGGATCGGGGTGGAACGGAGTCGAAATGTGGGGGCAAGTGAACCCACGATTTTCACGCCCTCGCGTGGGAAACGTTCCACAATCGGACGCGGTCAAAAGACGCCTCGACGCGTCGAAGTGCTTGGCAGTTTTTGATGGGACAACCCACCGATCAGTCCACCCGACCAGCAGGTGCGAGAGACGCGGTTCTCTTTTTGACAGGGCGATCTTTTCCGTAAGTTACGGCTGAGTTGTGTAGTTTACCAATCGACGAGCTCAATACAATGGCGAGCAATCATACGCCGGCGATTACGCCACCACAAGAGCCCGCACGTGTCGAAAATGGAAGCTCTTCGCTGCCGCACACGAGTTGCGAAGCTGACGCGCCGTGCTTCTCTTCTTCTCTCGCATGGCGTCACGACGTCAGAGCCTTCGTTTCGAAG
>JAADVY010001034.1:0-10526 GCA_023336035.1 Pythium plurisporium
TCCTCGCTCAGCATGGAGTTTCTCGTGCACAACGTCTCGCACTCGGACCTCATCGTGGAGCTCGCGTGGCAACGCGAAAACGCCGTCGCTTCCCCCGCAGCCACGACGCTCGCGGTCGCCGACCACGCGGACGCGCCTCAGCCGAATCCGAATCTCCCACGCAACGCCAACGCCAGCAAGCCGCCGTCGCATGTCGTCACCTCGGACGGTCTCAAAATCCCGCTCACGCTGCTCGCGCGGCCCAAATTCAGTCTCTTCCAGCAGATCTCGCAGGCGATCATGGACCGCGTGGAGACGCTGCGAGGAGCCGAGACGATTGCGACCCCGAGCGTCGACTCGCCGCCGACGACAAGCGAGGGAAGCCCGACGCAAAAAACGGACCGCCAGCTCCACGCGAGTATGCTGGACATCGCGACCGAAGATTACCACCACCACCGGAAGGGACGCCGCGTCCGCTGGAAGGCGACCTGCGCCGACACGCAGTCGCCCATCGGCTTCAACTTGAGCCAGAGTCCGATCCCCGTGACGGATATCCACGATTTTCGCCTGCGCGGAGGCTTGGACACGGTCGAGATGGTCGAGAAGCACTGGTCCAAAGTCGCCATCACAGCGGTGTACTTCCCGCTGATCGCATTGCTCGTGCCCAAGTGGGTGAAGGTGCTCCAAGAGTTCAAGTCGGAGAACAGCAAGCAGCTCGTGTACTTGATTAGCGGTGCGGGCATCCCCCGCAACGTCGAGCATTGCATGCAGGGCAACTCGACCGAGACCACGGCACGGCTCATCACGGTGTTTCTCGACCAGTACTACCCACAAATGGAAGTCCACCAAGTGCATTCCGGCTCCAACATCTTTCGGTTTGACGACAACGTGCAGTTTATGACCCGCGAACTACGGCCGCGGCTCGAGGCGCACCGCAACACGATCGTGGACCGCAGTGGCGAGGCCTGGCGCTCGCATTTCCACGTGACCATCGCGTACGCGGACGGCCCGCCGGCGCGATTGAGTGCACTTAACGCCTCGCTCCGTATTTTCAAGCCGTCCTACCTCCACGTGTGGCAGCTCAAGACGTACTGGCACGAACGCAAACTGTCGATGGAAGATGTGGATTTCCATTCGTTTGAAAACATTGAGGCCTCGCCCTGTGTGCCGTCCGCGAGCACCGACGAGATGACCCAATTTCTTGTCAAGGAGATGCGTGTGTTCCGCGACCAGTTCTTGCAGGGCGAGGCGATGGGCGAAGTGGGCAGCTTTTGGCTCCGCAAGTCGCGCAAGCCCGTGCTCGCAGTGCTGCTCATCGAGAAGGTGGACACGAACGGCACCAAGACGCTCGTCGCGCACCGTGGCATGAACTGCGAAGTGTCCATGCCCACGGGCTCGCTCTGTGCCGAGCGGAATGCGATCGGCAGTGCGCTCGCTCGCGATCCGACGCTCCAGCGCCACGCACTCAAGATGATCGGCGTGCTGGGCATCAACCTCGGCGGTACCACCAAGGCTCCCATACCGCCGCCCCCCCCCACCACCACCACGGACTTATTCCCGGAGATCCCGCATGCCAACGGCTCCTCAGTCGCGTCGCTGGTCGGGAGTCTCGAGGCGCCGCTGCCCGTAAAAGTGGCACGGGAGCCCGTGGCCAGTCCCACGCTCCAAAAGCGTGGTGCTGTGGAAAACGCCAACTTGTCGTCGCCGCGCAAGCCCAAGCGGCCGCGGACGTTTTCCTGTGACGACGCGTCGGTCGAGGCGGCCCTGCAGCAGCACGACCAGCAGGACCGCAATCCGCTCGCACCGTGTGGGGCCTGCAAGGAGTGGCTGCTCAAGATCGCCGAGGCGAACCCGTCGTTCCGCGTGGTCACGTTTGAAAACGCACGGTGTCGCAGTGTGTACATCACGCAACTCATGTGACGAGGGGTCGCAACCCCAGGGGGGAAGGGGGGAGAAGTCGGCCTGGTGAGAGACATGGATACAAACGGCGATTGCCACGTCCACGCGGTCATCGCTTGCATCTCGTGATCGTGGTTTGTAACAGCCGTGGGTGAGAAACTCCGGAGATCCAGATGCCAGGACCAAGGACGCATGAAGAAAATAAACAGCCCCCCCTCACAAAAATAGACCCTCACCCCCACAATCAGTATGGTTTTGTTTAGAGCCATCCATTTTGCACCTTTGGGGGGTCGTGATCGAATGGGGCAAAAAAATGCGGTCGTTTTCTTTAGGGGAGCTTTTTGTGTGGTAGGGCCGAGAAAAAGCACATTTTTTTTCTTTAGTGAAGCGGACTAAGATTTGTGGCAGTTTTGGATTCCTCTGCGACGTTGCAAGCTCAGCGAGGGCGCCATGGCGATCTTTGTGCGGGCGTTTCAGTACCGTTGATGGGGCTTTTCTGGCCGGTCGGAGTTTCTTCAGAGGCTGAGGCAAGAGTGTGAGCCGCGCCATGTCGACACCTCCGTACGAATGCTCCATGCGATATTCAGGTCTGGATCTGTGTTGCTTAGGAGCGCTCGGCACCAGCGGCACGTACTGTACGGTCGACAATGCGTCCTCTACCATCGCCTGCCACGCACGCTCGCCCCCACTTCAAGCTGAGACTTTTGTGAGTTCAAAGTGTACCAAATGCATCGATACAGTGACGCAGATGCGTGCGTCCTCTGGACCGTCTCGAGATCCCAGCTGGACGAGAAAAACAAGCTGATGCTTGGAGTCTCCACTTGAGATCGTCAGAAAAAAATGTACCGGCTCCAGAATCGCGAGTCCAGTCGGCTCGAAGTGCAGCTTCATACCAGGGCAGTCACTTGGCGTTGTGATTGACGAGATCCCTGGACATGTATGCCGGAGCGTGCGTCCGGTGCCAGCACGCTGGATAAGAAGGAAGAGAAAAGGGTGATTTCCTCCCTTCCCTGCTTGACTTTCCAACCGGCTTCAAGCTGGCTGCCCCTTTGCCTTCCTCCTCTAGGTGTGCATCCGTCCCATCCAGGGTGAAGTTTATGTGGGCTCACCTGCGCTGACATGGGTTCTCTTTTTCTTCTTCTCTCATTTCTAGAAAACTAAAAAAACAAGAAAACTAGCTGAGAAACCCATGCGACAACAAAACACAATTGCACAAAACGATCAAACACACACATTTTTTTGCTCGTTGCCACGGCACAACCCTAACGCCCTGTCGTAGGGTTAGCTTATTCCTGACCGCCGACGCAGACGAGCCAGTCGCGTAACTGCTCTAAATAGAGCGCGGTAGGCTTTTGCGGAAGTGAACGTTGGAGCACAAACGCACAACGTCGCTCCCACGGTTGGGGACCAGCCGGCCTGGCTGCGGTGCAACTCACAACCCGTTAAAAAAGTGGGCTCTCTCACAATACAATCCGATCGGACCACACCAAGGGACCTAACCGTTGAGGCGCCCATTGACTCGCCGTTGTCTAAAGCCATTCCCACAAATCCCGACGACCCACCACTAGACGCAGCAGCATGGGGGTCGAGGTCGAGACACCAGTTTTTTACGAGGTCTCGAGCGACGCGCACGAGCGGTGGCTGCGCGAGCAGCAGACCACCCGCGCCAAGACCAAGTCGCTGACCGTTAATTCCACCAAGAAGCGTCTAACCACGACGACGACGATGCGCAAGAGCCATAGCGATAAGCCTTTGGCGCTAAACGAGATGGTGACGCCCCCCATCCACACGGTCGCGTCCACAGCGGCACTTGAGGACGACAACCAGAGCGAGCACGAGGCCTCCGCGACGGGCGAGGACGCGCCGCTGTCTGGCCGACGCCAGCTGATCATGGAGCGCGCGGACGAGATCCTGCAGGGCAAGCGGCAGGTCGGTATGCAGCTCGGCGAGACGTGTCCCGTGTGTCTAACCGACGACGTGGACACGCAGCTGTCCAACTGCGGCCACCGTGTCCACGCCAAGTGTATCAAACGCTGGATCCAGTCCGGTTCCAAGTGCCCCGTGTGCCGGGAGGTCGTCACGGGGGTCGAGGAGGCGTACGCCGGGCCGTCGAGTACGTTGTACCACCCGCTCGAGAAGGACCTGGCGGATTTCACCTCGGAGGAGGCGTCGTCGTCGAACGAGACCAACCAGGACGCCACCGAGTGGGGCTGGTTTGAAGAATTTGACGAGTTTGACGACACGATGGACGAGTCGGAGCTGATCAAGCACCTCCACTCGCGCCGCAAGCACTCGCTCCAGGGCCAGTTTGTCGGCGGCGACGCGGCCGGTGCGACGCAGCACCACTCGCCATTGCTCAACCGCAACATGTCGACGACATTTGAAGTGTGCCGCACGTTCCAGCCATTGCGGCTCGAGTACGACGCGCCGTACGCCGACAGCAAGCACGCGTTTCTGCGGGCGTTGCCCTCGCATCGCCATATCGCGGCCAAGATCCAGATCCGCAGTTTTCGGATTGTCGAGTCGAACGTGAACAAGACCCAGCACGCCGAGTACCTGATCGAGTTGCAGCTCGACCGCCACTACTTTAGCCGCTGGCGTCGCTTTTCCGAGCTCAGCAAATTCGTCGGCACACTTGGTGCGAACCAATTCCGCCGGACGCTCGCCGCGTGGGGCGAGCTCGAAGCCGCGAGCCGCTGGTTCAACCGCCTCGAGCTCAGCTACCTCCACCGGCGGTGCAAGATGCTGGAGGAGTTTGCACACGCGCTGCTGCAAGAGAGCTCCTCGGCCCATCCGCTCGCGGACCTGCTGGACGGATAGATGATCGCGTCCCTCTCTCTTCCTCCCTCCCACGCTCGTGCGAAAAGTTGCATATCCCCCCTCCCCCCCTCCCCCTGCATGGAAAGTAAGTAGTATTTATGAGATCGCTTGCCTCGATCCACCACGAGAACTGTCATTTAGAGTACGTAATAGAACTATCTCCCTTGTGTATCAAAGAACACCCCGAACAGTGTATCTCCCGATCCAGGAATCGTTGCACTGCTGGACTTGCAGAGTCTGGACATCCAGCCACCAAGTCCTGAGTGTTTTTTTCATGCCGGAGCGTGGGTTCGAAAAATGAGTATGTCGTGATGATTTGACGATCGACGAGACCGCCACGATGTCGCGCTGACCAGGCACGACAGACGCCGCGGCAAAATTTGGGCGGCGACTTCAACATGCCGATTGGCAGCACGACAAGGGACCATTCTCAGGACGGTGCCGGGCGAGATGGGGAGTCCGAATCCGGACCATGCAATCCAGAGTCCGGACTCTGAAACACGGTCCGTGATACAGGCCAAACGACCCTGGACCACCAAGCAGAGCCCACGAACGTTAGAGGGAGATGGCCAACGCGGGCTTGGGGTTCCCGACCGGAACAAAAAACGCGGGCGGCTTGACGCGGTGTTGATGCCAACACCTCAAACCCTGAAAATAAATCCAGTGGGGCCTATGTGGGGGGCCCAACCGCATCTTGAAAGGACGCCGCGCGTTGCCACATCGAGTGACTTGCGTGGCGGCCCACGCCAGTCACACATGGCAGCAGGACAAAACAACGGGTCGTTGCGTTAGTCCCTCGAATCTCTCACCGTCCGATAGTGGATGGGGTCCTCTGGACGTATGTACAACACATTGTCACAGAGCTACAGGACAGACAGTCGGGAGGCTACATGTATCCCTCGCTGTTCTCTCTCGTCTTATCGCCGATGCATAAGAAGGCGATTTGCATGGAAGAGAAGGCCTTCTCGTCTGCCCACTTCCAGTTTAGACCGGCAAAGAGAGAGAAGAAGTGCAGGACGCGAAACGGTGTTGTCGAGTTGTGTTGACGTACGAGTCCCACTGTGGGTGGCTTGAACTTCAACTTGAGGTTTCGGGAAGCTCAGCCGGTGACGCCTCGCTCATCATCAACCCACTTTATCCAACAGAAAGGCCCCGATTTTTTGTGGGGAGTTGGTTGGGTTGTTCGATTGCACAAATTCTGGAAGTTTAGAGTGGGACGGGAGACGAGAGGACGTTTTTTCCAGCCAATAAAAGCGTAAATCGGCCATAGATAGTACATTTACGTTTCCGGCAAACTTAGGAAAAATGCAGTGAAGAGAACAAACGAAAAGCAACAAAAGCATCTCCCGGATGGATTCCTGAGCTCTCCACACGTCCAAGCACCAATGCCTCTCAACGGGGGCAATCGTCTGACTCGAAAGCGTGTGCGCGGCTGCGAGAGCGATCTTGTACTTCGCGGGTGCGTGGACAGTCAACGAGCTCACATGGTACAGTACACAAAACATTTGCAAGGTGGTACAATCACGGTCTCAGTTGGTGACCGGCGGCTGGGGAGCGTGGGGTCACCACTCTGTTCCGTGACCATCACCAGACCACGAATTCGTCCATGGACGACTTCTGTGTGACACACAATACACTGTAGCATGCTTTGAACAGAAGTAGACGCTGGTGGCGTGGGGGACTCCACGTCTGCTGGATTTCTTCCTCACGCCGCCGCGTCTTTGTCGTCTCTCTCGGAATGGCCTATTGGCCGGACGTTCCGTTCGGGGGACGCCTGCTTGACTGCCTGGGCGGAAGACGGTGGTCACGGTGGAGCAAGTGGGCCTGGGACTCTTTCAGCTGCGCACTGAGCTCCTCCATCTTGCGCTCGTACGCGAGGATGATGCGCTGGGACTGGTTCAGTCGCGTTTGCATCGCCAAAACGTTGCCCTCCAGCTTGCGGATGTCGGCATCCTGACGCGCAACCTCCTCATCTTTCTTCTCCAGCATCAACTTGAGTCGACTCAAATCCGAGAGCTTCACGGCGTCGAACATCTCGCCCTGAACCAAGCTACCAGACCGCGCAAAGCGGAAGCGGAAGCCCCCACCGCTGCGGCCATCGGAGGAGGCCGACACGGGGGAGTTGAGCTGTGGTCTCTTCGAGTTCATGGGCGTGAGCACTGCATTCGAGACATCGTCGTCCACCTTGGTAGCCATCAGAGCAATCTGCTCTTCATCCGGTGGGGGTAGTGTCGAGTCTTCCATTTCTTGTTGCCGCAGCTGGACGGACGCAGCCTCCACGTAGGTTTCGATAGTGTTCTCGACACTTTTGGCGTTCGAAACGAACGATTCCACGAGGAAACCGACAAAGATGGGCAGGAGGATGTTGGTCATCGCGATTCGGTAGCTGAAGAAGTACAGATAGGTCGCGTCCGAGCCGGTGATCGCATGGGCGGCGTCCATTACCATATCCCAACCGGCAAGGTTGGCTACACCAAATAAAGTCACCAACGTCTCGGCGAACGTATCCACTTGAAACTCTTCGCGTACATTGTACCAGTTGGGCGATAGCGGTGCCTTGTCAGCTGGGAACTCGCGAAGTGCAATGCCGTAGTTCGCTTGAGTGACGATCGCGAACGCGTACATGAAGCTGAAGATGACGAGCAAGAGCTGAATAATAAGCGGGAGGATGCGTTGCATGGTCCAGAGAATCTCGTGGAACGGTGGGAACAAGTTCAACAGCTTGAGGATACGAAGCGAACGAATCGCGAGCGAGAGATCGTAGAATACGCGCGACACGTTGGACGAGTCCTTGAACGTGATGACGTAGAAAACCCACCCAACGACAACGATGCCCAAATCCAACCTGCAGAACGGGCGTGAGAAGAATTCGCGCCGACCAAATGCAAACAGCTTGAGTTGTACTTCGAGCGTGAAGATACAC
The DNA here is from genome assembly GCA_023336035.1 of Pythium plurisporium. Classification (NCBI taxonomy): domain Eukaryota; phylum Oomycota; class Peronosporomycetes; order Pythiales; family Pythiaceae; genus Pythium; species Pythium plurisporium. The sequence goes on from JAADVY010001034.1 coordinate 7,622, forward strand.
AGCAGAACGAATCCAACGATTCGCCACGACCGATTCACAGAGAACGCCAATTCAATGTCGTTGACCTGGATAGCTTGGACGACGGAAAGCATAATCAGCAATCCCACGACGAGTTCCGCGACCACCACGGGGTATTTGCCAAAGAAGATCTTCTCGTAGAGCAAGAATTCGCGCATCCGAAGCTGCCACCTTCGGACAGTGTGCTTCTTGAGCGAAGGAATAAAGAACTGCATAATCGCGGCGGCTGTCGATGGCTTGGTACGTTCGAGTTTGACACTAATCAACGAGCACAGTTGGTAAAAGTCGCCGAGGTCGACGTATCCAATGTGTTCCACATCGATAGTGTTGAACACAAGCGTTGCCTCCACACTGGTCCATTTGGGTCGGAGGTATACGCACAAGTTGATCCACGTCTCAAGGGAGATGCGACGACGACTCATGGGTGTGATCGCTTCCATAGCCTGCTGGAACGACCCGCGCTTGGACGGATTAGCGAGCGCGGAACTGCTAAAGAATCGAGATGATCCGCGTTTGTCTGATTTCGAGAGGAACGTCGGGACGGAGCGCAGCATGTCGTCGTCCTCTTCATCGACCAGCTGAACGTCCGTTGCAAGAATGTCGAATGCCGCATACAGTGCCGCTTTCCGTTTCTGAAGTCGCTTGAAAAGCATCTTCTCAGTGTGCTGCTTGTACGATTTGTAGGAGACAGCGATCGTCAGCTTGGCCAGGAACATGTTTGTGAGCAACACAAAAACCACAAAGAACAGCGAGCTCCACTGGGTCACTTTAAAATACGGGTACATGCTCTTGACCATGTACGGCAGGCAGTTGTGGATGAGCAGCATCGTGTACATCGACGAGTGGAGCGAGCCGAAGAAGGGCGCGCCAGTGGCATGACTCATGTCCGAGAACAGCAAGTACCCGAGCAATCCGAAAAAGCCGATCAAACAAAACGACAGCAACAGCACAATCAACACTTCGCGCAACGCACGCACGCAACTCGCAAAAATGATACGGATATTGCGACGCCGTGTGATGAGGAAAAACGGTCGCAGCACCCGCGAGTACCGGTACGGATTCCATGCTGGGAGCAGCGTATTCACCAGCAAATCCAAAACTGTGACCGCGAGCAGCGCCATGCGCGCGACGGCCCAGGGCTGGCGGGTGACGTACTTGCGCTGCGTCTCGGCCGAGCTCATGTACCAGCGAATGTACACGTCCCCCGCGTACACGGCCATGCAGAGCACATCCACGACCAAGTAGGCGTTCTGCTCCCCGGGCCGTTCGACAAACGCGAGCGCACAGTTGATGAGCACGACGAACGTGTACATCATCCGGTACGAGCCGGCGTGGAACAGCTCGTGCAGGTACAGCGACGTGCGGTCGAGACTGCAGCCGATCTTGCGGCCGTGGATGCCGTCCCGTACAAACGTCGCAGCGATCAGGTACTTGTCCACTTGGCTCTCGGCGAGAATGCTCTTGGCCTGCGCGAGTTCCGAGTTGCCCCGCGCGAGGCCCTGCGGGTCGTCGTGGTTGGGATCGGGATCCTCGTCTTCTTCGGGGATATCCAGCGCCGTGGCGGCGTCCTGGCGGCGGCGCTGCTGCTGTTGTTGCTGTTGCAGCGCCTCAAATTCCTCGCGCATTTCCGAGGCCATATCTTTGGCCGTCGAGTCGTCGTCGTTCAGTTCCACGAGCCGCTTCCACTTTTGCTGGGCCTTGACGACCGCCGTGTCGAGACCGATACGCACGCGCGGGTTCAGCGCCGCCGCGCGCGTGCTCGTGGGCGGCGCGACCACGGAAGACGCGAACGACGAGGCCGAGGACAAAGGGGGTGCGGTGGACGCGTTATAACTCGGCAACGCGGAGGATGTGGAGGATGCGGACGACGGCGCCGGCACGAGCGGCGTCGTCTCGTCCGACGTGGCGCGCTGGCTCATCGCGAGAGGCAATGACAGAGGCGAGCGGGCACGTCGAGAGAGAGCGGTCGGTCCCCTTGAAGGAGGTGACGCCGAGTGGTGGGGAATACTGAATGTGAATGGGGGGAGGGTGGGAGAGGTTTAGACGCTGGCTGTGGGTCTCCCCCCCTATCGCTCTCTCCGTGCGGTCCCAGTGAAGTGCAGTTAGACCGGATGGCGGTCCAAATTGTGTGGGGAGCGTCTAAACTGACTGGGTCTGTGTTGGGCAGCTGCTCGGGATGACGGATCCAGCGAAGAAACTGATATTCAACCAACCATAACACTTGAATTTGAGTTTCAACCAATCGTGATGCTGAACCCATGTGGGTTGAGTGTAGCCATTCCTCGGAGAGCTCCAGAATGGATCTCCCATGCGTTGACAATTCATGGCGAGATTCGTGCCGACCAGCTACTTTCGCGACAACCAACAATGGATGCCAAAGCGGATGGAGCCAGCGATCAGTGACATCGCTTGGCTGCTGGTGGTACAGTATTAATAAGATTCGCCGTCGGGCAAGAGGCGGAGGTTTGGTGGTGATCAAATACTAGACGGGGCATGGTTCATAATATATCTGAAGCCCAGATTCGGAACGCGCGTGCCACGGGTGCTGGTGACCTCGTCTGTGGTGATCGATTCACTAGTCGTCCGTCGATGATGGAGCAGCACGGCCCCACGCCCTGCTGTACAGACAGACAGACAGACGCGAACGATCGTAGTGTTATCGTGGAAGATCTTGGAACGCGGGTCTCGCGATTCTCCTGAGCACCTCCACTTCATCCACTGCATCGTTCGTATCATCCTTCTGCATCCACCCAGCATCGCATTGGCCTTGCCATCCATGCGGAGAGAAGCGGCTCGCCCACTCAATTTCAGGTCTGTAACCTCTTGATGTACCTCGTAATTGGTACATTGTACCCGACCCTCGGAACAGGTTGAAGCTTTTAAAAAA
>JAADVY010001035.1:0-10520 GCA_023336035.1 Pythium plurisporium
GTCCCACTCTCCCCCGCCAGAGGCAGAGGAGCAGTACAGCAACGACACGGGACCTCCTGGAGCTAGCATCCACGCGTGTGGGCGGCTTTTTACCCCTCCCTGGCATCCGCAACTAGTAGGGGAAAGCTCGCCCACACAACACGGGGCCCCGTCACTCCGGGCACTTGCGGATGAGACCGCAAGCTCCGTGAATGAGAGTAGATCCACTACTAGGGTATTAGGTATTGCAGTCCATCCTCAGTATGGTAGGATCTTACCGATAGGAGCTCGTTGCGAAAACCCCGCTCGCAGAATCAGCGGCCCGGGAACTCTAATGTGCTGGTGCTCGAACCTGTGACCTCCCTGGTCCGATTCCGCCGTCGGACCACTCAACCAACTTGACTGATGTGATTGACTTTCATTCAATGTGTGACTTGTGTGAGCCGAACCTCTGTAAATGGGTATATTGTATGCTACAACGAAGGTAGTCACTGATTCAAAGCGGAATGTTTTCCAAAAAAAGGTACGATGGTATGGCTTCCCGACAAAAGTGGAACCAATGTGTCAGCAAGTGACTGTACCCAACTCCATAACAGACCAGGGGGACTATTCGACTGAATGACTTTGTTGACCTCTTCTAAAAGGAGAATATTATGCAATAACGGAGGTAAGGACCCCATGCATTCTGGATGGCATTGTTGGACAAAGAGAAAATCACAACTGTACCCAACCACAATTGCAGACAACACCGTTCGACGAGAACCTTTCAGAGTATTCCTTTCCTTTTCCTTTTTAGTGGAGTGTATTTGCGTTACATCTGTGTGAAGGCTCACACAGAGTATTCGACCAGCTTTCTGATGCCACAAAGAGCTAGTATTTCTCCCTTTACTTATGTATACGTGGCTCAACAGTACGATCATGGGTCTCATTTTCAGTGATGTCCAGCAGCTCCTTCAGGAGTGAGTGGGTCTCTGCGGCGCTGAACCAGGCCGAACACCCCGCGGCACAGGGTTGCACGAGCACCGAGCAGTCAATCAATGACTGCTGTGTCGTAGAACACTCGTAGAGGACTCACGCAAAGCTCTCTCAATATTCCGCAAGACAGCTACACGCCGCGCTGGACTCGGTGTGAAGTGTTAGTCTGTGCACGGTGCCCGCTAGCTTTGACTCGGCTCCTCGAGCCGAGGAAGTCCATGACTAGTGGGGCATTTCAACGGACGTGTGCACGAAAGCCCGATGCCGTGGCTGTTCTTTGTGAGCGTGATACTCCCACGTGACCATATCGACACGCGTCTCGAGGAGATAAATGTGGCCTGGTTCGGTGGCCGCGAGGTACGATTGCGACGGGGATCCCTTCGCTGCGAAGGGATCCCGAAGTTCGCACGCCCGCCATCGCCCGATTATGTGCCGTAGTACCCCAACCCGCAGCACAAAACGTGGCGTGTACTCGACGGCGGCTGGGCGAACGTGGACATTTGCCAAGTGCACATCCCTGTGCTTCCTTCGAGACGCAGAGTGATTCGACAAACGGAGCTGATGCGGATCATGATGGTGTACGAATCCGCACGGCCACGCATAGCCTGAGCAGATCGGTTTTTGCTGGCACTAAGATCATGGTGTGTGCTCGGTGGCAACGTGTTCACGTTCGTGGTTGCGCCAGCCGTCGAGGATGGTCTCTATTCAGTGGGTGGGGCAGGACGCTACGTACATCATCGCGTAGATCTCATTCTGAAGGTAAGAAGCCCCACAGACCGCACATCGTTTTTATCTGGCCCACAAAGAGACCATGCCGACAGTAGCTGGTACACCATTCGCTATCGAGACAAACGAGAGACCAGTATTCTCGGCAGCGCATGCGCCGACAAGACGTCGCTCGCGATGTCTCCCAGCGATAGGGGTCTGTGCAACCCATCAACGAATGACGACGATGTGCAAGTTGCACATCGTCGTAGAATAGAATAGAAATAGAAATCATTTCGCGTTTCAGCGAATCATCATGCAATGAGCGGGAGATTTCCCTTTCGACTTCCCCGCGCCAAAGTGCAACCAACCAAGATGGCCGACGACAGCGTAGGGGAAGTGGAGGAAGTGCTGTACGCGCAGTTCAACCTCCTGGAAGAGTCCGACCTCTCGGTCACGCCCTTCATCGACGACCAAACCGTGCAGCATCAGATCGGCCACGTCACCGTGCATGGCGCGACTCTAGCGCACGTCGAAGAGACACTGTCGGCGCTCGGGCAGCTTGCGCGGCTTGCTCAAACGAATGCAGCCGCGTGGACGGCGGTCGTCGTGCGACTGTGGCCTGACGTGCAGGTAGATTTGATGAAGATGCGGCGCTACTTGATGGACGAAGGCGTCGACACGTTCGTCATTGGCCTTGAGATTGCTTGTGATGGTCGAGATGCTGTGCGCGTCTGCAACTGGCTGGGCTCGGCCGCGTTCAGGGATCGCCATGAGTCGACGGATTCACCGGCGCTGCCGATTTTCCTCACGCCCCCTCTGCTTGATCGGAACGAGTTTTCCAACCACGTGCTCGCGTACATTGCGTCTCACGCTGATCCAGATCGAAGCACGAGTCTGATCAAGCGTGTGACGATCAGGACCCCGATTACGGATGAAAAGCGGTTGCAGTACGTTCTCTCGCTCGCGCGAAAGGGGATAGCGCTGACGACGTTCCCAGGTCTCGCCATTGACGTTGAAGATTGCAACCGATGGAGTCTTGTCGACAAGATCCAACAGATCTTTGCCGTAACGAATCGTCGTCATACTGTTCCGGTGGCTCCGATCCGATTCGCCAATCTCAAGACGGACATCTCCGACACGACGCGCCTCACCCACTGTATGGTAATTTCCGCAATCGGGGCCAGTTCGTCAGTCCGCCAAGTTTCTGTTGATCTCAGAAAACTCGACCAATTCGACGGCAGAGTACGTGTCGCTCAGTTGCTTGCGTACGCGCTTTTCTCCAAGGACAACACCCACACCATCCGTCGCTTTGTCCTCGATCGTGGGACGATGAGTGGAAGCGCGATTCAAGCCATGCAGGAAATGCTCAGGGCCGATGATCCGCTGATCAGTCTTTTTCCAAGATATGCCCAGTTGATTGCTGCCAACGCCAAATACCGACTCTCAGCAACCGAACTGGTCTTGATTGAACCCGACGGTTTTAACACCGATGGTATTTGGAAGTTGCGAGCCAATCTCTGCCAACTCCGAATCCTGCGCATTTTGGGTGACTGGTACTTCGTGTTTGTACCGGCATGGGGATGTGCGCGAGTGCACAAGAAGAAGGCCAAGGTCAGCGCCGTCACGATAACTACAGCTCATCAAATCAAGGATCTCAAAATCTGCGCTCAGAGCAAGGAAGAAATGGAAAGATCGTTATCGTGGCTGTCGCTCGTGGGTCAAAGGGTCAGCCAGGTCGACATAGACGGGTGGCGACTGTGGCCAGACCCTCTCGAGGTCGACTTGGATCAGATCCGAGCCGCGTTCCCTTCGATGGAGAAGATACGGCTGATCAACCTCAAGATTGACACGCTCCATCGCTTGATCACTGATATTGGGGACGGTGTTTTCGAGGTGAAGCACTTGCATCTCTCAAACGTCTCTATTTGTGACAAGAGCAATGACGAGTTTGCTGTGCTAAAGGCCCTCGCGACGCCCAGCCATCGGATGGCCTCGAATATGGTGTCGTTTTGCATCGCTGCAACGCGTAGTAACATTGACCAAGCGAAGTTGATGGAGGCAGCGCTGGCTATGCTGGCGAAGAATCGAGTACTGCAGTCGTTTGAGCTCGAGGTCAAATTCCGACGCGCTGTCAACTATGAAGCGACGGTCAAAGCCTTTGCAGCACAGAGCGGCGTGGAAGTCCCAAGTCAGGCGTGTCTTTCTCTCAAGTTGGCGCTGATGAGTGTGGTCTTGGACAGAGGTCTCGAAAGAGACATACTGAAGCTCATATTTCGCCTAGCCGGCTTCTTCGTCCGCCGCCAAGTCACACTGCGCATCCGTAAGGACCTGTGAGCACCTCAAATCGAGAGCTCGACCAACAGAATAATTTATTTCGCTTATAGTCCACATCCTAGCCGTATCACTGCAGACGTTCTTGTCCATGCCGTCGTCTTTGCACATGCTACCGGTGAACATTTTAAGCGACTCCACCACACGCATCCGCTCAAGCGATCAGTTCTTCTTGTCAATAACTATGGCCTTGGCATTACTACTTACTGATCGTGGGTTGTCTGTTCATCTTCAACGTCCAATTTTTTTGCCCGTACTGTACTCGAAATCCCCTGGAACTGCGTCAGCCAGCGTGCTTAATGAATTCTAAAGCATCACCGATTCGTACATAAGTGAATTATCAGATCTTACAGAAAATTCCAAAAAGCGGGAGATTTCCCCTTCAACTTCCCCGCGCCAAAGTGCAACCAACCACGATGGCTGTCGGCAACGTCGGGGTCGACGCGGCGCTGTACGGGCAGTTCGAGCTCCTGCAAGGATCCACTCTGTCGCTCATGCCGACCGCCGATTATCAGGCCGTGCAGCACCAAATCGGCTACATCACTGTGCTCGACGCGGCCATAGAGAACGTCGAGGAGATGCTGGTCGTGCTCGGGCAGCTCGCGCGGCTCGCGCACTCGAATGCGGTCTCGTGGGAGGCGGTCGTCGCGCAACTCTGGCCAGACTGTCAAGCAGACCTCGTGAATATGCGGCGCTACATGGTGAGCGAAGGCGTCTGCTCGGCCGTGATCGGCCTTGAGATTGCCTGCGAAGACGAAGACGTCGTTCGCCTCTGCGACTGGCTAGGCTCGGCTGCACTCAGGGACCGTTGTGAGTTAGCCGCGCTGCCAATCTTTCTCACGCCCTACGTGCTGGCTTGGAGCGATTTCTCCGAGGGTGTGCTCGCGTACGTTGCGTCTCACACGGATCCACAGCGCAGCAAGAGTCGTGTCAACATTAAACGTGTGGCACTCAACACCCCGATTACGAATGCAGAACGATTGCAGTACGTCCTCTCCCTTGCGCGCAGGGGCGTTGCGCTCACGAAATTTCCAGGTCTCGCCATTGATGTCGACCAAAGCAACCCGTCGGATCTCGTCGACAAGATTCAACAAATCTTTGCCGTGAGACATCGTTGTCGTCGTGCTCCAGCTGCACCGATCCGACTCGTCAATCTCACGACGGACATCTCAGACACGACCTGCCAATCGTTCTGCATGGTCATCTCCGCAATCGGAGCGAGTTCGTCAGTCCGTCAAATATCACTTGATCTCCGAAATCTAGGCCGGTTCGACGGCAGTGTACGTGTCGCCCAGTTGCTCGCGTACGCACTTTTTTCCAAGGACAGCCAACATACCATCCGCAGCTTCGTCCTCGATCGTGGGACGATGAGTGGAAGCGTGGTTCTAGCCATGCAGGAAGTTTTGACGGCCAGTGACCCGCTGCTTTGTCTATTTCCACATTATGCCGAGACGATTTCATTTTATAGTGAGCTTCGACTCTCAGCAAGCGAGGTTGTTTTGATCGGGCCCGACGGTTTTCAAGTCGAGATCGATATAGCAAAGATGCGAGCTAATCTCTGCCAACTTCGAATTCTGGCCCAAGCGGGCGAGTGGTTTATCGTCTTCGTACCGGCATGGGGGTGTGCGCGAGTGCATAAGAGCAAGGCGGCGATCACATCGGCGAGAAGCACATCTCACCAAATTCAGGAATTGGAGATTTGCGCGCAGAGCAAGGAAGAAGTGAAGAGATCGTTATCGTGGCTGTCGCGCTTGGGGCAAACGGTCAGCAAGGTCGACATAGATGGACGGCATCTGTGGCCAGAGCCGGTCGAGGTCGACTTGGATGAAATTCTAGCCGTTTTTCCTTCCATGAAGAAAATCCGGCTGACCAACGTCAAGATCGATACGCTCCATCGTTTGATCGTTGACATTGGGGAGGGTGTTCCAGATGTGAGACAATTGCACCTCTCAAACGTGTCCGTTCGTGACTCAAACAACGACGAGTATGCTGTGCTAAAGGCCCTCGGGACACCCCAACACCGGATGGCCTCCACGATCGTGACGCTCGATATCATTGCGACCCGCAGCCATGTCGACCAAGCGAAGTTGATGAAGGCAGCTCTGGGGATGCTTACAAAGAATCGAGTTCTCCAATCGTTTGAACTCCACATCAAAGACCGAGGTGATGACGGCGGTGGCAACTATGAAGCAATGATCGCAGCCTTTGCAGCCCAAAGCGGCGTGGAAGTTCCACTCCAGACCTGTCTCCCTCATATGTTGGCATTAATGAATGTGGTTCTGAACAGAGGCCTCGAGAGAGACGTACTGGAGATCATATTTCGCCTAGCCGGCTTTCTCGTCCATCGTCACGTCCAATTGCGTATTCGCAACGACATATGAGCGTCCCAAACAAGAGCTTTCTAGACTCAGACCAACGAAACATGATTTATTTCTCATTTACGTATTGTTGATTTCCACGAGAGCTGATTTTGAGCCGCTGCCGGCGTTCTTGTCTGGATATTCCACGCCGTCCTCGTAGAACTGATTGCCTGTGGACATTTTAAGCGACTCAACCTCACGCTGTCGCTTACTGTCTTCCTCGCACAAGAAGCTTGTCCTTGGCGCAATTACAACTGGGTGTGAGTTGTCTATCCATCCCCACATTCAGGCCCTCTGCATATACTCGACACTGCAAGAAACTGTGTCCAAAGCGAGCGTCGCTTGCGTTGGCCCTGTATGAGTTGGTCTCGTACTGTGCATGTGGATCGTCGCAAAGAACCCACGAGGCTCGCGGCTGCGTTGCCTCTCCAGTGGGGAGCGGCTGCATGTGTTGCACCCTGGGTAGTTAGAACGAAAATCTTGTTTCGTTGCTCATACATGAGCTGGTCGCGTTCAACAAACATATAGATCATCATGCCTCGGCGTGGCTGCACTTGAACTCAGTCAATCAGAGCTATTAGATCGCGAACTCGGGAACGTGGTCAACCTCGGGCAGAACGCGTCACTATTTGGACAGAAAGTGGTCGTACGAATTCACGTGGGTCTGCAGCGAGTCAATCTTGCAAATCTGGCATGGGCGCCGAGCGATGCTCGTTGCACACGCCTTCACAGGACGCTCGTTCTTCTCAATGCCCAGCAACACGCGGAAAGTTGTGTCGCGTCGACCTGGTGGCTTATCGTGCCAGAGGCCACACGCACACGTGCAACAGATACCATTCGAGAATTGCAACACCAGACAGCTTCGCACTCACGTCTCACGTCGTTCGTCGAAACCTTCTTCGATCCAGCGGTTTGCTGTCGTCCCTGGCGAAGCGACGCACTCTGAAATCAGGCCTCTGTAGAGATCAATTGAATATTATATTGGTACTATTGAAACTTGGCAATACTCTATTGCTGTTGACTTCAATAAACGACTTGCTTATTGTTAATACTTCCAGTAATATCAATAGTATTGAAACACACGGCTCCATCGGATGCATTCTGCGTCTGGGTCCGATATGTGGGCGCCATCCGAGCTGGTTAGAAAAAATGGTCACAGAGCCCACTTCACCACAAGAGACTGCCAGTCTCACCGTTTTCTGCAGCCTCAGACACAGCACGTAGGTGCCAGTCAATGTCCCAAAAGAAGAAAAAGGGTGCGAAACCACCGTGAGCGAGATCTCACTTCGCGGGAGCGCGCAGCACTTTCGCATGCGACGTAAACCGACGACTACGACTACGACAGAGACCCAGCAGCAGCGTAGAGCGCCAGGGAAGCGACGCTCGGCGCACCAGCAGGGAGACAGGTCAAGCAAAGCACCACGTGGAGAAAGACGCCGTCGCAGTCTGGGGGAGATCAAGGAGTCCCTCGAGAAGCATACGATGGACTGCGAGGAAGACCATTCCGATTAAATTGACCTGTCATGGCTTCCAGCCATGTCGGTGCAAGTGGAGCGTTTCTTTTTGTCTTTAAAGTGCATGTTCGGTCAACTGAGATCTAATCACCGACGCCATTGTGGCTGCATACATTGATAAAGCCAAGGAAAAATATCTTGACGATGAGTGTGACGAGTTCCAGTACTGGATACTGTACACCCCTAAATGAGCCATAGTGCACTATTTATCTCGACTACTGTTACTGGTACAATTATTGATTGTTTTTCAATTTCGGAAACAATTTTCCAAGCAATATATATTTCCCGTGGCCTGCCCTGAAATGCTGGACTGATATTCCAGAGCAACAGCTTTGTCAGCTGCCATCTCTTCGATTCAAGGAGAGTGCGGGCAGCCACACTCAAATTTGGTGCTAGGCGTGACGCAGACCTGGCGATTGCCGGGGCGACGTGCTTTCTGCTGGCGAGGAGCCGTGGCACGGGAACGAGACGCAAAGGATGAGGATCCCGCGTCCATCGCCGATAACAACGCAGCCCAAGACCGAGACGTAAGGGACCAAAATGCAACATGTCGGCGAGTCCGGGGCAAAGATGTGAGATTCAAGACGTGCCAACGTCCAGAGCACCACGGCACGACAGGCCTCGGAAATATATCTTGCTCTGTCTTACGTAACATAAGTTACGTGATTTCAGCGCGTATTAACTTGGGCCATGATCGTTCTAATTCTGGTTTGATGCTGTACCTTGTTGTAGCAGGTGTAATTGCCGCTGAGAGACCCCCCCCCCGCGCTCCGCGCCGGCCCACAGTGAGGGATGTCAGCACTGCTTCTGATTCGCTGATTCAGCAGCTTGATAACCCATTTGAGAATGATGGTCAAAATGGCCTCGTCACTTGAACCGACGCAGTGACGTCGGCACACCTGAGTTGAAGTTGGACAATTTCTACACTGCTGGTCGATGGTTTTTTTGGCCACTCAGGTGGTCGTATCTCGCCTCTTCCAAAGTTCCATCCACAACAGCACTGGCCATCGCCAACCCAGAGAGAGGGGGGGATCTTCCGCACCGTCTTCTCACAGAATTGGCGCTCATGGACAACGACACGCCGCCGTGGGTCCCCACGCCGCCGTTTTCTCTCAGTCCGCGCAGTGATGTCAGCCCCAGCGACATGCTCCCTCCACCATCCAATGGCTGGAGCCGGTTCTCCACGAGCCCGGGTGCGTTGCGTGCGGCCATCGCACAAGCGGCCATAGAGCAAGCCGTACCTCGGTGGGCGGAGGAGGGCACCGCAGTCGTGTCGGCGCCTACAGCTCAACCGGAGGAGAAGGTGAGTTCAGCCGTATCTGACTCCGCAGGCCGATCGGAGGAGAAGGACAGTATCCACGCGTCCGCATCCACAGAGAGATTGGAAAAGACGAAGAAAAAGGTTCAGCCCGCCCAGCGCCAACGTCGCGAGAGCGCCACGTCTAGCTCAAGCAGTAATGGAAAACGGAAGATCCGCTCCAGCGATCTGATCGACGATGCAGACGACAGCGACACCGACAATACCCAGAAGGATCAGGACAAGCGTGGCGCATACGCGAAGCGCGCGCGAACGGCCAACGGCAAAACAAGCGGCAAGGCCAAGAGCAGTATCCAGGGATAGCACGGTGAGGTCGCCGCTGGACTCCACTGGACCCACCCAAGCGGGACGCAATGCTCGTGACCATCAAGGACCTTGCTGTCATGTGACATGTGAAGCGCCATCAGCGGTGCGTGCTTGGAAAAGGACGAGAAGGAAGTCAGGCACGCAACGACATGCAGGAGGAGCGCCAAACAACTTTATTCTCTCAATACAGTGCACTTCGGCACGCGTAGACAACTCATACACAGAAACATGCGGTTGCGCTACTCCTGAATGCTATGCGTCGCCCACGGCCGCTACGAAAGTATTCACGTGCGCAGGCAACGGTGAACAGGTCCACATCACAGCCTTGGCGAAGTCCTTCCATCAATGCGTCGTCACAACTTCGTGTCGTGCTGACTTGCTCGCGCGTGGTAGGTGACGGCGCCGCTGGGTAGCAAGACTGCGTGTTACAGCTCGCAATATCCAGCTCGTGGTCCACGCGAAGAGGTAGATTGATTACACTAAACGAGACCAGTGTTCTCTCCTAGACGTAGTTGACATGGAAACATCCAGCTACCCTTTCCAGAGTCTCGTGTTTTATCTATTTGACTATGTAGGCGGTCTGAACCGCCGGCATGTCCATCTTGTTGCCGTCAAGCACGTTGCCAGGAAACACCCGTGACGTGCGCGATCGTGTCGAAGAGCTCTTGGCGCACGCAATGGATATGCAGCAGTTGGTGGTCGCGATTGAGCGGCAACATCATCCCTGCGGCGGATTGCGAGCTGTGGTCAAGCACGAAACATAGCCTCACAGACACATCACGCACTGACTGAGTAAATTAAAAAAGAAAGAATGTGCCTTCAAGGGACCAGCCTCGCCTCGGAGACCAGTGACTCCGCTCTCGCTGCCAGAAATGATTATTTACTACGGTGCAGCGACCGGAACAAGCCGCACATCTTCAGCTTGCTTGAGCTTTTAAAAAATCCCACCCGAGAACTCATGAATGTCGCGCTCCACACTCGCGATCGTCGCGGCATGGTCTCCTTCCAGCACGAGATCAATTTCATCGA
>JAADVY010001036.1:0-10519 GCA_023336035.1 Pythium plurisporium
AAGCCTCGACGAAAACCTACTTCGGTGGGGTGTCGGTCCAAGCTATCACACTCTTCCTGACACAACCATGGGGCAGCGGCACACAGAGGCATTCGCTGATACAGTATCCCCCTTGGCGCGCCCAACTGGAAGCTCGGTGTCAATACAGTATTGGGCACAAATTAGTTCCTATCTCATGATTTAGGATAACTTTCTCTTTTGGTACTGGTACAGGTTTTGACAATGGTACTGGTTTTGACAAATGCAGCCCTATCTGGTACTGGTTTTGACATTTACCCCTCTTTGATCATCTCCCCTCCCTCCCTCCCTCCACCACACTCCGCTCCTCCTCCACCGTGGCGTTCGGTGGAGGAAAAGGGGTGTGTAGGGGGGGGGGGAGGAGCTCCCCTCCGCCACTCAACTTCAATCGCAGCTTCAACAGCGCTGCTTCGTCATCATCCCCACTCACCCCTCCCGTTGGATCCCGTCCGCTCGCTCTCGTCCCCTCCACTTCCCCCTCCACCTCAATGGCTCTCTTCCGCCTCGGCTCGGCTCACTTGCGAATCCGCGCCAAGCCCCACCTCCTCTCTTCCCCCCACCTCCGCTCCCCTCTCTCCACCATGGCCGAGCAGCTCATCGGCGCCATCGACCAGGGCACCACGTCTTCGCGCTTCATCGCGTTCTCGCGCAAGGGCGAGATCGTCGCGACGCACCAGCTCGAGCACAAGCAGATCTACCCGCAGCCCGGCTGGACCGAGCACGATGCCGACGAGATTTTCACCAACGTCGAGCTCTGCGTGCGCGGCGCGCTCGAGAAGGAGGGCATCCCACTCTCGCGCCTCGCGGCCGTCGGCATCACCAACCAGCGTGAGACCACGCTCGTGTGGGACAAGACCACGGGCAAGCCGCTCTTCAACGCGATCGTCTGGCACGACGCGCGTACGGCCGACATCGTGCACCGCTTCAAGAGCGGCGAGGGCGAGGGCTTCCCGGGACTCGGCCAGGACCGCTTCCGAGCGGTCACGGGGCTGCCCATCTCCACCTACTTCTCGGCCAGCAAGCTCATCTGGCTGCTCGAGAATGTGCCCGGTCTCCGTGAGAAGGCCGAGAAGGGCGAGGCGCTCTTTGGCAACATGGACACGTGGCTCATCTGGAAGCTCAGCGGTGGTGTGAGCGGCGGCGTGCACATCACGGACGTGACCAACGCCTCGCGTACCAATCTCATGAGCCTCGAGACGCTCCAGTGGGACGACGCTATCCTCAAGTGCCTCAACATCCCCAAGGCCATGCTGCCGCAGATCCGCTCGTCCTCAGAGGTGTACGCCCACGGTGTCGCCGGCTCGTGCCTCGAGGGCATCCCGATCGCCGGTGATCTCGGCGACCAGCAGGCCGCGCTCTTTGGCCAGACGTGCTTCTCGCCCGGCGAGGCCAAGAACACGTACGGCACGGGCTGCTTCTTCATGATGAACACGGGCACCACGCCGACGCCGTCCACCAAGGGCCTGCTCACGACGCTTGGCTACAAGATCGGCGACCAGCCGGCCGTGTACGCGCTTGAAGGCTCGATCTCGTACGCCGGTGCGCTCATCCAGTGGCTGCGTGACAACCTCAAGATGATCGAGACGGCGCCCGAGGTCGAGACGCTCGCGCGCCAGGTCGCCGACAACGGCGGCGTCTACCTCGTGCCGGCCTTTGGCGGTCTCTTCGCGCCGCACTGGCGTGACGATGCGCGCGGTGTGCTTGTCGGTCTCACGGCGTACGCCACGCGTGAGCACATTGCTCGTGCTGCGCTTGAGAGCACGGCGTTCCAGACCCAGGAGGTCGTGGCCGCCATGGAGGCAGACTCGGGTGTGCATCTCACCAAGCTCAAGGTCGACGGCGGCATGGTCGTGAACCAGCTGCTCATGCAGTTCCAGTCGGATGTGCTCAACGCGCCTGTCGTGCGTCCGGTGGTCGCCGAGACCACGGCGCTTGGTGCCGCGTACGCGGCCGGTCTCGCTGTTGGCTTCTACAAGACCATCGAGGAGCTCCGTGCCAACTGGCAGATCAGCGCCACGTGGGAGCCCAACATGGAGACGGCGACGCGTCAGAAGCTCCTGAAGCAGTGGAGCAAGGCCGTCGAGCGCACGCTCAACTGGGAGGAAGACAAGAACTGAATCGCTACGGACCACCACGAGGAGAGCGACGCCGAGAGCCGCAGCAAGCTCTGAGCATCACGGCGCGTGCGTTCTCCAGGTGACTTGCCATCCGCGATGAATCCCGTGCGGATATGTGATGTGTTTTGTTAGTATATACCCATTTCCATCCCCACAGTCGTGTTGAGGTTCTTTGTGTTGTGGTGGACCTACAAGCATTCATGATATGGCTACATATAATGTAGCCATCCTCAGGCCAATCACAACGAGGCTCATCGCCAAAAGAAGAGTGCTGTTAGCGTAGAGCGTAAGGCGACCAGACTTTGCTTATGCAGCACTAGCGTGAGCCCCCGCAACGCACTCACCAGCTCTTCATCGCGCGGAGCCTGTCGTTTGGTGCGAGCAAGCGTCCTGACGGAATTCGGTCTTTGTGTATTGACGACCGTGTTGAATCGCAAGATGTTCGAGCACGGTTGAACTTCAGTAATTCGGTACGAGAGCACATTAAACCGAAATTTTCGGTTCTGACGCCCAGAAAATGCAAGTCATCAACACAATTCCTCACGGGCGGGGATGTTCCTGCTGCAGCTCACGCTCGAAGTACTCCACGCGGCTAGTACGTCGCTTGCCGTTGGTCGCTGCTCCGGTTCAAACCCCAAGCACCTCAGAGAATCGCAGTCGGACACGTCTCGTTCAGTGAGGGCTGTACGCGCTGCACCGCGACCATCTCAAGCACGACAAAGTCGGCGAGCTCGTCGCTGTTGGCGTTTTGGAGATTTGCGAACGGCAGACTCAGTGAGTACGACACCAAACGGGTACATGTCGCATGCTGAGGAGTAGTCGCCACCACACAAGATCGCCTCCGGGGCTACCCAGCGCGTCGTACCGACTCCCGACTCCCGTGGCCATGGATCCATTGTCTGACGCGAGACGAGAGACACCAAAAAAATCTACGAGTTTGGCGCCTTTGCCCGTGGTCAGCATCACGTTCCGCGTCTTGAGATCGCGATGCACGACGGGGGTCGGTATCGCGAGTTTGTGGAGGTACTCTGACGCATCGGCGATTGCGATCGTGGTCTGCAGTTTCTCGGCGATCCATGAATGGTGGTCTGGCTTTGGTGGCCGCTGAAGCGACAGGTATCGACAGAGATCACCGTCCGGCATGTACTGGAACAAGCCCTGCAGCTCGGACTTGTGAAGACTTGCGATTCCGATGAACGCAACGATTCTCGGGTGCGAGAGCGAGGCGGCGAGTTTTTTTATTTCCGCAGCAAACGCGTCGACTTGCTGGTCCGTGGCGTGGTTCTGACCCAGTCGTTTGGAGGCGAGCAAACGGTTGTTGTTGGCGGTATCTCGTTCGAGATAGACGACGCCACTGCCACCTCCACCGATGATCCTGACGTCTTGGAGACTCGTGAGCGGGATCTGGGTGCACTCGATTGCCGAGGTACCGAGATTTGTAATTATTGAACTGTCTGTCATCGAGTTGTACGAATGTTCTGGATCAGCAGACGTCTTTGGACGCTTTTTTAGCAGCTCCGTCGCCAATCTATTCCTCCGCGGTCGTGCTGACTGAGTTGGACTCGCACGACTTGCCGCTTGAGAAAGAGATCCAAGCACTTACACAACAGGAGGGTGTGATGTCGTTCGGATCACGTGGAACAGAAGCTCGGAGTTCATCCGAGTTGTGCGTGTTGCGTGGCTCGTTGCGACCGACCATGTCGTCGTCGTGTCCAGCTGAGCTGCGCTTGTTGGCTGAACGATGCTTGTCGCTTGATGTGAGCGATTGCCCCACGGGCAAGATCGTGGCAAGTCACAGAAAATAATGATAAATGATAAACGGTGGGTTTGATTTTTGATGTTTCAAGCTTCACGCAAGGAGCCGGTCTTTGAGCGTCAGTCGCGAATGGCGCCAAAGTATGTAGGGTGTCGCACGATGAGCGAGTGGTGCCTGTCATGCAGCTCCTGCAACTCGTGCTTTGTGAGCCCCACACGCCCAGCCATCGACGCGATCAGCTCGTGAACATCTTTTGGTAAGCGAAAGAAGCGTGAGACGAGCGCGAGCGTGGATTCCTCGATTGTGTCTTGATCTTGTGGGCTCACGTTTGCCGTGGAGACCATCGGCGTGTAGGGATTCACCAAGTGGACCACCACGAGAAGCATCGAACCGCACTGGCTCGGGTCCTCGAGTCGTAGAGGATCAAATCGACGCGCGTACCCATTGGCGTGGACGGCTCCGCGACCAGTATAGCCATCAATAAAGCCGACGCATTCCTGATCTGGGTTCTCACGCAGGCCAAAGTGGACACGCGGCTTCACAAGATTATGGATGTTGGCAAAGTAGATTCCAGTCGCGATGACGTTTCCGTCCTCGCGAGGCTTATCATGTGGGTCTTGGGAGTTGCAACTGTGCCACTTGTCGTGAATACCATCGGGCATGTCCACCCCCACGACGACCTCCGTGATCTCGACGACGACTTGTATCGTCCGTCCTCGCAGCGACCATTTCTCGTAGGAGGCAGGTGCACTTGGCGTTAAAGACGGGTCACTCTCAACTGCAGATAGCTGCGTCAGCACGTTCTCGAAAAGCGGTAAAAATGCAGTTGTGGCGTCCTCGACACAACTCGTCACGCGATGGAGCGAATGCAATGGCAGCCCGTTGATATACGATCGAAATCGAGCACGATCTTCCATGTCAACCGAAACTTCGGAGGGAACCCAGAGCGTGTTTCGTAGTAGTTCAACATGAGAGGATGGATTCCACGCGATGGTCGAGTCCATCCGTTCTCGCACTGATCCCAATTGACTTGCACTAAACGTCGGTAGCGTTTGCTTGATCTCGCTGCTCCACGAGTAGTACGAAGGATCAACCAGTCGAAGGATCACGGGCTGACGCTCCAAATCTGCTGTGATCTTCACCCTTAGCGAATCCAACGCACCGACTAGTTTCGTCCGATCCGTGTGCACCAGCATGTCGTCAATCACACAGGCGTCCGGAACGGGAGAAAACCATCCATCTCGTACTGCTACCGTCCGACGTTCTTCCACCATCAGCCCGAATCGATGACTCCAATGCTGTGCGTGACATCGGACGACGGTAGTTGCTTGATCCATCTTGGATGTAAGAAGTTGAACAGGGTAGTCTCTTCCGACAAACTTTCCCAACACGCCGTGCTTTGCATCGTCATCTTCTGCGGCTTCATACTCCTCGACGAGTTTGACAATAGAAGAAGCGGTGAAGACCAGATCGGCCGAATGAGCACCAATAAGACTTTGGTGTAGGTTATGCACCATCGATAAGCGCACGAAAAAAGTGACTGCGTCTCTCAAGTTGACATCTTGATCACTTTCCGAACTGTGCTGATAATCGGCGTGAATCGGTCGCTCGAGACTCGACGTAAGTGTCTGAACCACTCGCCAGGTAGCACGCTTGATTACTTTCTCAAGCCACGCAATCGTATACGCACGCTGTTGCACGCGCTCCTCTTCCTCCAAGAGTGGACTGCCTTCACGAGAAGAAGTCCACCATCGTGGTCGATTTGTATACTTGCTCAGTAGATGATAAGTACTCCAGTCGATTCCGCCGTCGGTCAGCTTCTCGCGTGCTGGGTCCATCCTAAGAGGAAAAGTTGGCGAGAAAGTGGTGGGCGAGCCACTTGTTTCGATCGTCGCATGCGAGATCGAGTGCGATGGGTGAGAATGACGCATGTAGTGGGCGTGCCGTTCTTCTTCAGCACTCTGGCCTGATCCAGGATCAAAGTATCGGTGTAATAGTTGGGACGGAGGAGAGGACAACTCACCTGCCCACGGGTTATGCAATGCTAGCACGGCAGCTACGCATCGCCCACGCGTAGATAAGTCGAGTTGACGAACGGGAGGAAAGCGAAACACTGCACACGCAGGAAATCCGATGACCGGGTTCGCGCTGCTCTTGCTGGACACGGTTGTCTTCGGGGCACTGGCAAGGGTGATGGCCACGGACTGTCGACCGCGACAGTCGATGGAAGCTCCGTTCGCTTCGTTGTTTGATGGATATCGTACTTGCAGCATCGGGGATGACACATTTGTCTGTTCAACGAGGACCACTGCGTTTGCCGCTGCATTCGCTGCAAGTCCGTCGATAGTGAGCCACTCGCTCGTTTCCGTTCTTGATCCAGTTCCTGCACGTGTTACGGGGACCTCGACAAGCGAGCAGGACACGTCAATTCGCTTGGCGCTCAGCGAAAAAGATCTCGATGGGTTTCCGCACGTTCGAGATTTGGTAAGCGCTGGTCTTTCTGCTGTGGTGATCCATGAGGACTTCCCACTGTGTGGTTCGCCGTCAAGTAACCGGGTGTTGTCGGCGTGGTGAACTTGGGCCAGTACCTTCTCGAACATCGGCATGATATCGTGAACGAGACGCTCAACATTTGAGGTTGGCGTTAGTGATTGCCCTTCCCGAAGATGAAGAGCGATCACTTGATCCTGATATCTTCCGGGCAACTCGAGGACGACCCCGTCGCTAACACCATAGATAGTGATCGAAGGACGAGCAGAGGTATAGCAGAGTGGCACAGATTCACGCATGAAACACCCTTCGACCGACGCCGGTGCGATGCCATGGATGGCAGGCTCGTGGATAAAGATGATCGATCGTAAGTAGTCGTTTGCAAATTCTTGGATCTCCACCATGTCGCAGAGAATGGTCGGTAGATGCAGCGACAACGCCGACACGAGAACCGAAGCGTCGAGTGGTGCTGCGTCGACCAAATTCACGCGCACGAACGTCTCGAGATCAGCCGGATCGTGGCTCGTCCTCGCGTCGATTGGGATCCGGTGGAAGCGGTCGACCATCTCCATCATGCGATCCGTCAACGAGTCGGTGAGAGGGCGAAGTCCCCAGCACGGACACGTCGATCGACCCCACTCATGCGGCCATTCACACGCGTCCACGAGGCTCAGCTCCCGCAATGCCGTCCACGCCAACATCACATATCTGTCGCTGGCGTCGAGGGTCTCCGATGGCAGTTGCTCTCGTTGCACGTCCCCGGAACGGACCGAGGCTGCCAACTCCTCTGGCCAATAGTCCACGAGTCGTGAGAGACGCAGCGCCTCCGCGTTGTCGCCAACGTCGCATCGCATCCGTGTGGCCGCTGGCGTGAGCCACTGCAGCACATGGCGCGCCGCGTCGCGGCACGCCTCGCGTGTCGCGTGGGCTACAACACCAAGCAGCAGCTCCGTCGGATCTTCCTCGAATGCCTCCCACCACCGTGGTCTCGCCAGTACAATCTCGCCGATCGCATCTACCACCTCGCTCTCGCGCTGAGGACGAGGAGGAGCCGTGTACGGCCGATAGAACGTCCGGAACGTGTCTTCAAACCGCAGTTCCTCCAACGATCGATCCGCGAACGCGTCCGTGGCGGTCACCGCCTGTAGCTCTCCACCGGTACGGGCGTCGATGCGAAGAGTCCACGCGCGGCCGCGCGTGCCCACCGCGTCACTGTCGTCGCTGGGCATGTCGCCTTTGCGTGGGTTTAGAAAATGACTCGGGGACCTGGCCGTGGATGTATGTACCCACGGATCGGTACTGTGTGTACCCACTGTATGATATGAGTGATCAATTACGCCCAGGCTCTCGCTACAACGAGGTGGTGAAGGTCCCGTGGTCACACTTCTGGTTCATGTACAATTGTGGTCGGTCTACCTCGTCTACAGTTCCTAGAACCAGCCCATGCCGCGTCCGTAGCTGAACACGACGTACACAGCGTAGAGCACGATCATGACGGCGCCGACGCTGCGGCGCAGACGCCACTTGGAGAGGATCAGCAGACTGACCACGGTCACGAGCACGGCAAACAGGATGATCACCGAGAGCTCGAGGTCGTCCGTGAGCACTACGACCGGCTCGCTGTACACGAGGTTCGAGAGGAAGAACGGCAGCCCGAGACCGAAAAGAATGTCGAACACGTTGCTGCCGAGCGCGTTGGAGACGGCCATGTCACCGTGGCCGTCACGAGCGACGAGCACCGAGCTCATCGCGTCGGGTACGGACGTACCGGCAGCGAGGATCGTGAGCCCCATCAATGCCGACGGGATGCCGGCGATGCAGCCGAACCGCGTGGCCCACACCACCGTGTAGTGTGACAGCACGGCGATCCACACGACCGATAACACAAACGTCGCAGCGAAGCCCAGCGTGCCGGAGAAGATCGGGTAACGACAGTCCGGAATGGTCAAACGCATCGCAATGACAATTGGCCGCGTGAAGAAGAACCACAACTTGGGCAGCACACCAGCGGGCATCGTGTAGAGCTCCTCAAAGTAGCCGCCCAGTTCCTCCTCTCCCTCGATTGGCTCTTCTTGCATCGATGTGGTCGCCTTGACGGACGCCGCAGCAGCTGCGGCCTCCACGGTCGGAGCTGCGATCGGACGCAGCGATCCGGCCATCGTGTGCTTGGTCGCTGCGTGTCCCTCTGACGACAGGCTCGCGAGATCGCTGCTGGCGGCAGACGACGAACGGCGCGAGGCTTGCGAGAGCGAGAGTGACGAGTGGTCCGTCTGGAACATGCGGTACTTGGAACGGTACATTGGGTTGAGCTTCGACTGCGAGGCGAGGCGGTGAGGGTGGTGATGGCCGGAGCCAGCAGTATGCGCGTGGGACGCCGTGGATCCCGCCGACGCTTGGCGCACGAGGCGGCCCGAGCCCTCGCGCTCCACGCGTTCCACGTCGATCGTCCACGCGCGGCGCTCGCTGTCTGTGGCGTTAGCACCAGTTGCCGTGGTCGCTGCCACATGAGCGTCGACGACATTCGCCGCTCGCTCGGCAATTGCCTCGGCAACGGCCTCCTGCTTCTGCTGGACCAGCGTCAGCTCATCCTCGTCGGGCCGCTTGCACCACGCCTTGACCACACGTTCGTTCTGGCTCATGTAGATGCAGTACGCAAAGTACGAGCCGAAAAGCAACACGGACTCGGCGACATCCACCGAGCCGTCCCAGATCGCGATGGAGAGTGCGACGATCGACCAACAGTACCAGAGCGAGTCGCGCAGCAGCGGGCGCCAGTCGAGCAGGAGTTCCTGACCGGCGAGCAGTGCCGAGAGCGAGATGATAATGAGGATGTTGAAAATCGCCGAGCCGACGATCGTGCCGACGCCCATCGAGCCTTCGGGCTTGCTAAACACATTGTCGGCAAGCGACACAAACAACTCGGGCGCCGACGAGCCGGCCGCCATGAATGTCGCGCCGGCCACGTCCGAGGAGAGGCCAAGCTTGTCCGTGATCCGCTCGAGCGAAGACACAAAGTAGTCGTCGCACACGATCGCGAGCGCCACAAACAGATAGAGCAGGCCGAAGACGTACAGAAAGATTCCGCCGTCGCGTTCCCACGGGTGGATGACACCACAGGACTCGTCGGTCTCCGCCTCCGTCGCGTTCGTGGCGGACGACGCGGCTTGCACACTGGCTTGCTGGGGGAGTGTCTTGTGCAAGTGCACATGCACATGGAACGAATCGGAGGTGAGCTGGCGGTGGTGGAGCGTCACAGCGTTGCGAGGCGTCGTGAGCAGCGCCGTGGCCGCCGCGAGACATCCGGCGACGAGCCTCAGCGCGCCACCGACCGTGCGGATCTTTTGCCGCAGCACGCGGCGACGCGGCCGTCGAGCGCATGATGACTAGTGACGGCTGTGAAAGTGGATGCAGTGGGGAGACGCGGCGAGGGGGCGTCGCGATTAGTTGGTGACTGAGCTTGGGGAGCGACGAGGGGGGAAGGCTTCCAACTCCTGTAGGAACCCAAGCAACGCGAAACCTGATTTGGAATCATTTCCAAAACTAGGTGAATCATCTTGATGGCGTCCAGAACAAGGACACTTCCTCGTTTTGAAGCATGGGATAGATTGTCTCAATGCTGTCCTTTTTTGGAATTTTGGGTGCAACTGTGATGGCGACCTGACTCAGGGTCATTGGGTGTAGGCGCACTCAGGGGATGGCTTGGTTCTCTGTGGGTGCAGGACGATCAAGCTCTACGCGGACAGCTCACAGGTTTCACATGGAGGCGGAGATTTTATATTGGTTCGTTCGGCTCAATGAGTAACTTCCTTCACGTGGTGGTGAGCTGATCCAACAGTGCGCTGTACTCGACACACTTCTCCGACAAGACCTGAACGTACACACAGACCGGCACCAAAGGTTAAGGAGACCCCAGAAATCACCACCTATGTCCTACGACTTGTGTAAGACTCGTGCGAAAAAGGATATCATCTCTTGGTACACAGCGAGGATCTTCTCGACGCGCGCGTGGACGAGCAGCGCTCGCTCTTCCTGCACCACGTGGGTGCTCTCCAGTTGCTCGATCGACGCACGTGCCGGTGCACTGGAGCCGTGGATCTGCTGCAGCTGCGCAATGTACCGCTGCAGCTCCTGGAGCTTG
>JAADVY010001037.1:0-10517 GCA_023336035.1 Pythium plurisporium
CACGCGCACGTCGGCGCGCTGCTTCACGATGCCCCAGGCGTCGCCGTCGAGCTGCTGGTGGTCGTGCCATAGAAACCGCTGGTACTTGAGCTGCGCGTCGTCGACGAGCCGCGCGGCCACGTCGCGCAGCGCCGTGTGGTCGTCGGGCGAGAGTGGCAGCGGCGCGAACGGGTACGGCATGAATGGTGTGGGTACTGGTGGTGGGTCGGAGGGGACGTCGCCAATCGGGGAATGGCCGACGTGACGCGAAACTGTCTGCATGCCCCTGAGACGATCGCGAGAGACGTCTGCTTTCGTTCGCGGCGGGTCACGCAACGATGTGGAGCCGCGTTTTGTGGTGGTCCACGAGACGCGCGCGTTGGTGGTTGTGGACGTGTGGACGGCCCCCACGCGCGCGTCCGCAGATCGGACGCTTCAATCACAGCGGCTGGTGCAAAAAAGCGTGGACGACCATCGCGAGAAGCCAGGTACTGATGTGGCCGGAGCGAACGGCAGAGACGAGCGGCAATGGCTTTGGCCCCTCAGAATGCTTCATGGAAAGAAAGGCACCCGCGCCTCAGCATTTATCTGAATCTGATCGGCTCAGTCGCTGAAATAGCGTCATTGGGCGAAAACACGCCTGCGGCGTGCATAGCGGCTGGGGTACCCAGCATGTAGTCAAATACCCAGCACGTACGGTAGGTTTATACGGGAATGAACACGAGTCAAGCGTCTGTGCGTTTTGGCAGCTGCAGGGACCTGGGTTTCGCGTGTAGGTCATGTGAGCACATGAGTAGAAGGGATAGCACTTGCAGAAGACAAATAGATGTCGTGTTGCTAAAACGTCATACAGACGAACTTGCTGACGGTGGCGTTAGATAGCCGTTTGAGACGGTTGTCTTCGAGTAGAACGTCGGTGTCAGGTCGGAAAAACGCGTAGTCGTTGGCGGTTGGTAATGTACCAACCCAGTAGAGACCGTACCGTGTGCGAACTCGAGACAGTGCCACATACATGGCATGTTTGTCTACCTTGCGTACATGTGGTGGCCGTAGACTCGTGATCGCAACAGCATCCAAGGTCTCACCCTGGACTCCGTGTACTGTCGTGCCAAACGCGGGGACGATGGGATATCCTTTTATCGATATGGACGACCCCAATACCTTCAAGGATGACGACGCCTTGTGAATTGGCATCACCGACGTTGGCCAGTGAGGTGGAAGTGATGGGAAGGGAGGCGACGGTGCTGCGTTCAAGATGTCGACATAGATGTTGTTGGGCTGCGCGGAGGCAAGCCACGTTCCATCTGGCTGTTGGGAGAAAGTCGTATCTCTTTGCCAGTCGATGTGGTACACGATTGCAGTAGCACCGTTTGCAACTCCTTTTGATACGCATTGGTTTGCCTTGATCCGTACGGGCATTCCTGGTTTATGTGCATGATAAGAGAGAGTAGCGGTGTCAGTGATGGTTGACGCAGGAGTCGCCGGATTGCTTACCAACATATATGGTGAGGAAGAGAGGAATGTGACCTGTTTTGTTGTCAGGTTGTTGACGGAGAAACGCGATTTCTGTGGGGGAAGCGCGACGAGAGAGTAGCGCGGGAATACCGTAGACTTTGCGCTCGAGGCCGAAACTGTCGACGGACAACTTGACAGCGGCTTCGTTCACGACAGACCGAGTGTTGTTGTCCGTCGAAATTGTTTGCAAAGGTCTGTTTAGAATGGCTTGTTCACGTGGTGCACTGTCGTGAAGCGATGCTACATAGGCTTGACAATCCGACGTCCAATCTCCCAGCCTTGCTTGTGCGAGCCAGCAGCCCCATTCAGGGTCTGCTGTAAAGCGCATGTTTTCAGTCAAGTACACAACCTTTGTCACACTCTGGTAAAGCAGACAACCTTGGTTTTGTGGTGATGTCAGTGGTGTTGTGCCGTTTGTCGTGGCGAAGAGTGGTAAACCTTTCACAGTCCGTAATTGACAGTGGTCGAATAGCAGAACCGCGAGTAGACCACCGAATGCCTGGTTCTTGTTATCCTTGGCGTGTCTCAATGATTCTTCCCAGAGACCGAAGAATCCCAGGTCGGTCATTGACACTTCATCGGCTATCACACACATGACGGGTGACCATTGTTGTATCAGTGTGTCTGTCGGCGACGATATGTGATCAGGCACTGACGTCGCGTTGACCCCCAGGCCTACTGAACTGTGCATCGTGGAACCTTGAAGACTGGCGGCCGCAATACCTGTGGATGCGACTACTGCAACAGCGTTTGGGCGATCCCATGCTTGAGCTAGAGCTCGAACAGCTGCGATAATCTGGGATTTGCCAGTCCCACCTGCCCCTGTCACGATGACTGGTGTTTCATCGAAGAGCTTTCCCGTTTCGATAGGAACTGAGCAACCCGTGATCTTCCCCAGTAGAGGTACTGCAATGAGAGCGAAAGCGATGTGCTGCAAGTAGTTGAGGCGATACCAGGCTGAGACCTCTCGGATTGACGCGTAGTGTGGCAGTTGAATTGCCGGCAGACATTTCTGATCGTACGTGAGATCACGGACCGCGTCGTGAAACCTGTCGACTAAAATTTCAGTTGTTTGATCTGGATGTAGCCAATCAGTAGTTGTATCGTCTTGTGTAGCGTTCTCGTCGATGGAAAGGCTGTTGAACTTCCGTACCTGAGATCGTGTGATTGGCGTTGGTGATACTGTGAGCTCAAAGCTGGCGTCTTCGGGAAGTGTAATGGACACAATCGACTGATGGAGCAGTTGTGAGACAGGAGAGGTGTTGCCGTTAGCGCATTCACCACTATTGTCTTTTTCCATGTCGACGTCGTTGTCGACCGAGTAGTACTCTGGCCGCACCGTTTCATACTCAACACGCGCGTCCCGTGTATCTCTATTCTCTGTCATTCTCGGTTGGATGACATCTTCGTCGATGCAAACTTCATCTGCGTCGCTATCTTCGTCTGCTGCTTGGCGCTGCTGTTGTCGGTACTGCTGGGCTTTCTGGAGACATATATAGTGCTGTTGGTGGAGCTCTAGGGCTCGAGAGGTAGTGTGTTTTGATAGAGGATCCCACTGGTGGTAAAACGCCCGAGCCGAGTGTTCGTTGTCCAAAAATGTGGTGGGGTCTCGAAATGGATGATAGAGTAGCAACGCCATCCTGTGATAAAGCTCTGTCTGCTCTTCGTACTCTTCATTGCCGAGTCTTGAGCCATCGGGTAGCCGTGGACCGATGATTTCTGGTACACGTGGGCTGTCCAAGTAGCGGTATTTGTGTGCTTTGAGATGTTGTCGCAACAATTCGGTGTTGTCCGAAGTGAACGTACAACGCTCTCCACTGCGGCCAGACGCCGTCCCAATGCGGCATAACCACGAACAGTAGTCGTACCAACATAGCTGTTCCAGACACGCGGGTCGTTCGATATACCTGGAAATCGATGTCTCGGCAAACATCACGTGATTCCTCTCGACGATTGAGGCCTGTACGTTTTCATTGTTCAGAATATTGAGACCTTCGATCAGAACCAATCGCTCGAATGTGCAGCTGAATGTCACTGCTTCACCCTCTTGCAGTATTGTGGTTGCAAGCGGACCCCCAATCTCCATAACCCCGGATGTTGAGTATGCTAGCGACATCAAACGACCGATCCCTTGCGCGTATTTGGTTGTTTGCAGGTCCATTTCTCGAGATACACGTCGTTTGAACGCGATATCTACGATTCCGACATTATCCAGCACCGTTTGACGTTTGACAGCGTACTGGAGCGCATAGCGAGTGGCCTGGAGGCCCTGTCTAGACCATAGGACCCTCGCGTCCATGTTGAAGTGCAAAATTCGACGCCACAGCGGGACGAAAGGGTTCAGCCATTGGTTGCCAACGCGGCGACGATACACCATCTCGTCATCCTTATTCAAACCGGTGGCTGGTACGAGATCTCGAAAGAAATTGTAGCGACATTTTGTTCCCGCGCGTCCTTTGATGCATGATCGGGAGTGAGTGGTAGAATGGACTTGATCCCTGAGCAGCAGCCGACTCAACTGGACTTTTGCCGTGGCATTGTGGCGAGAGATTCCAGCAAATTTGTGGCGAATCGCCTCCACTGCTGAGGAAGAGCTCGCGTTCTTGTTCGCTTCGTCAAGTGAGTTCCACTGGTCATCAATGACAGAGAGAACGATCTGAGACTCCGTGAACTCCTTGCCACAGATGTCACATTTGGCAACAATCGGCGCAGGTACTGACGGCTTGAGTATGTGCTTGAACTTCTTGTGAATCGGGGAAGGTACAAGTTGACCGGAACATCCATCCTGTGGACAATTGACATTCTGGATTGACTCGTACACCGGCAATTCCGACGAGAATATCGACGCACAGTAGCACTCAAACTTTTTCCTGATGTGATCGCTGGCGAGGAGACGATCCCAGTCCGATTGTGTTTTTGGCAACCCGGCTATCCACGCAACGCCGTGACGATGAACGAAAAGGCGACCCTGTTGCTCGAGGGCGTAAACAAGTGCTTCGACAAATCCGAAAATGCCGCGTTGTGACTTCGGTTTGTTGGCTTTCGTGTCCCAACCGAAGAGGATATCAACCAGAAGATAGCAACAGATTTTGTAATACTGGGCTTGAACGACGGTGTTCGTCATGATCATTCGCGTCATCTGCGAGCATGCTGGCATGTGGAGTTCACCGCACTTTGACAGCGTGTCCGGACGTTCAGGAGACAGTATTTTCCCCGTCCAAAACGCACATACCAAGGAGGTATCAGGATTCGGTGTTAGGGTCCAGAATATCGAGGGTGCACCGAATCGAATCGTCATTGCTTCAACCTTGCGACTCATGGATTCACGTTCTTCATTACTACCCCACATCTTCGAGGCCGCAGCGTGGATGGATTTCAAGAGCGCCGCCGCCGAAGGGGCGCTTTCGGAAGGGGCATACGACCTGCCGGATCTCCAAGCGGCCCGCTGGTCGGATCTGTTCTGCATTGCGGCTTTTAACTGTTCTGGAGTCACGCGCATTGCTGTTGTCGCTATAGATGGATCCTGGCCGACTCGGAGGAAGACGCCACTCTTGACGCGTTGCGTGGATATGTGGTCAAACATCACCAATTTGAACATGGGATCTTCAGCGAAACGATTGGTTGACAAGTTCAAATAGTGAAGCACCACGGCGCGCGCACTGTAGCGGTGGCTACGAGCGGTGGAGAATCCACCAATACCAAACGTAAATAGATGGGGAAATAATCGCTCCGCATAGTGTGGATCTGTTGCCTGCAGGATCGATGTCGAGCGTCGTGCAACGTATACATGTGAAGAAGGCACAACGTTCGCATACGCATGAGCAAGACGGTCTTGCTCGTTTTGATCTGTGACTGTCTCCATCAAGACGGTTTGGGATTCGATAACCGTGCATTCGCGATTTGCATCTTGATTCTGAGTATCTTCCGGGCGCGCTACGGTTGCCTGCCTTGCACGGGCATGTTCGATAAGCTGTTCAGTTTCAGCATCTCCGTCTACACGCGTTATAACTGACGAACACTCGTTCAAACTTGCCAAGACCTCGCTGTCAATAACGAGATCTGCGTACAGCGGATTCACTCGGCACAAACAATTGTGCATACGGCGCACACGGTCCCCGCTGCATTCATGTCGCTTTGCAACCAAGAGTTCCTGTGCCGGTGTCATTGGACCTGCCAATATCAGCTGGAAGTTCTCTCGTGTCACAACACTTGGCACCCGACTTGCAATTGTGGCATGTCTGTTATCCCAGCAGAGCAAGTGGCTGTTGAGAGTGTTACCAGGCCCGCCATACACGACCTTCACGATGCCTCGAATTTGCACAAGTCCGATGGCTTGTCGCTCAACGCAAGTGGCGTCATCTATCTCGTTGTAGGCACCAGCGACGAAACCATCAGCAATTGCGAACTTGGGAGGTTTAGCGTCTTTAGCAGAACCACTCGTATGACTGAGCCGTGTTTCAAGAGCTTTCAGTTCCTCCAGTGCCGCAGCAGACACCCACAGGTACTTCGTGCCATCCTCGTCTTGCTCGAAAGCTCTCCTAGAGAGAAGCAACCCTCTGAGATCTTCGCTGATAGTCGAACAATCGTAGTAGTCGATAATGGCTTGAGTGCACCAATCTCCTCCCCTCAGAACCATTCTCATTGCTCGTAATGGCAGTTCACAGAGTTTTACTCGCACAGCCTGTCTCCTGAAAATCCACACGTCCGTCACGGCGCACACCTTCCGATCCAGAACACTATCCGAAGACTCAGCTCGTGCAGCATCTTCAAGACGCCGGGCGTCCGTCTCTGATAACGGCTCAAATCCTAACGAACGATTCAACTGTTCGATATACTCGTGGCTAGCCCACTGACCTGAATGACCACAGCGATTTAGGAGCAAACTTGCAAAACAAAACCTGAAACAAAAGACCAGTCACAGATGCGTACCTCCATCAGGTGGCGCACTGTTCGCTCGGTCGTATTGAACGACGCGCACACGAGCAGACCTTGCACGATTTGATCTGAGTCTGGCCCGCCGTCTTTCTTCGAGTGCCCATCCGACACGGGCATACTTCACTTGCCTCCTTATTGGTATCGCTCTTCGGCCGACCATCATAAATCGATAAGCATTCCCCACGACTCGATCCAAGTAAAATGCGAATGGTCAATCAATAGCACAACCGTGGAACTCATCACATCTCACATTTTGAGCGTCTGTTCGTATCGGATAATAGGGGATGTATATTCGCTCTGCTGGTCTGTTGCGCGCGAGGATGTTTGTTGGCACCCATCATCCAATAAGGGCCTACTCTCTCTTCTCATCTTCTTTGGCTCCCACGAGAGAGGTCCATTGTCTCTGGAGTCGCTTGCCACCCATGAATCACCCGACGGTCGCACGGGCTCGTCCGCGGTACAGCACCGCCAAAAAGCGCGAAATCATCGAGTTCGCGAGTGAACACTCGGTCAAGGCTGCGTGTGCGCGATTCCGTGTCTCCCGCTCAAGCATTCATCTCTGGACAACGAAGAATAATGCGCTTCCGGAGGCCAATGGGATGGAAGAGGAGATAAGCGACTGTGAAGTCGTGCCTGGCGCTCACGAGGACCACCAGCAGTCAAGCCATGCTACCTGCGAGCACGTTGGCGATCTTGTTGCTCGCTCGACTAGCCAGACGCCGGTCTTGGAGACCACCACTCCACCGGGGTCGAGTGACACCACCCGCGCTGCGTTTGATTTGCAAGCGAGCAGCAGCCACGCAACGAACGAACACTGTGCACCAAACGGGAGAAACCATTCCACGCAACAAACCATCGAGCGAGTTGACACCGAAACTAGCGGAGCACTACGTCCGGCCATACCTGACCCCGTTTGTCCGTCACTCGAGACAGAGCCCCGGTTTGTTGACGCAGAACTGGGCATTGATTTGGGTGAGCACAGCATCCAAGAAATTGTGGCATCCGACGAGTACGCATTCGTGTTGGTTGGGTACCAAGGCGATCAGTGGGGCTTTGCCAACCACGCAGCGCAGCGAGCATTCACCAAGCTCGCGGCAAATCGAGCGCTTTCGCCACCAGCATTCCATCTCACAGGGTTTCCACAGGCATCACATGTGCTTGACGCTCTGCACAACGACGAAATTCAGTACGCGTTTGTAGCTATGGACTTGCTACTCTCCAATACGCATCACGCCGCTCTTGATCGTCTCGTAGCGTCTCGTTTGATGATGATGGGTGAAGTGATCTCACAAGAAGAAGTTTGTGTCTGTGCTCTTCCTGGCACAGAACTCTGCGATGCAGACTGCGTCGTGTCTGACTGGTCGACTCTTCAACGCTTTGAGGAGTACATTCGGCATCTCGAGCTGCAGTACAACAAGAAGATATACCGCCAAGTTGAGTGGGATAGCGGCGCAGGCTGTAAGGTCGTGCGAGATGAACATGCCGAGAACACATTAGTGCTCTACTCCACAAGTGCAGCGATAGCATATGGACTAGTCGTTCTCCAAAGCCGCGCACTCGGTTCTCCGACCAAGACAGCTTACGCTATACTCGGGCGGTGTGGTTCGACTTCTCTTTCACTCAATAGCATTTGGGGCGAGTCGATGCAACGTATCACGACGACGCGAAGCACGCTGCTTGTTAAAGGCACTGGACGATCGATACTGGACGTTGTGAGCGCGTTTGCATACCGCGGACTTGAGATTCTTTCCCTCCACACTCGCAGTGGCAGTGACGGTCAAGAGGAGTAAGATATCCACACGACACCACGGTCATACTTGATCTAACTGAGTTATGGTTTTGGCTAGGCGATCATACGTCATCTCCTACAGAGCTAGCGATGACCCAATCATCGAGCGCGGGTTACAGCACCATCTTTCGGCCGCATCTGAACGCATCATCGTGCTTGGGGTGTATCGAACATTCGCACTGTAGTGTGCTAACTTCGGTTAACCTTGTTGAATCCATTACGTATTGCCCTACGACTCCGAACATGCACGTCAACACCTCACACACCGACGCGAAGCGATTCGATGCTAGTGCTGAGCTGGCACGCGTGCCGAGCGAAAAGCTTCAAAGACCACAGCCTGTTGACGCGCACGAGCTCGCCGTCTGTTGGGAGGCCATGCGCACCTTTCTCGACTCCGTAAAGGGACGCTGTGACGAGCTCCGTGTCGACGATGGATTTCTTGTTGTTGTAGTCATCTCTCATGACCTGCATTTGCGAA
The DNA here is from genome assembly GCA_023336035.1 of Pythium plurisporium. Lineage (NCBI taxonomy): Eukaryota > Oomycota > Peronosporomycetes > Pythiales > Pythiaceae > Pythium > Pythium plurisporium. The sequence goes on from JAADVY010001037.1 coordinate 8,697, forward strand.
ATGCACAATGAAAGGTCAGAGACAAACGACGTATTAACTCAGATCGGCCATACCTGGTGCATCTCTTCGACTGGTTCGTCCACGCATCGGTCGATAAGGTGTAGACGTGCCACTGGACCAGTGTTCCACACCTCGAACGAAGTCCACACAACTCGCATAGCGACAACAATAGTGGCCGCGACAGAGGCAGGGACACCCTTCCCTTGCGGGTCGTGGAGGCGAATGAACTCTTTCAATTCTACAAACAATATCGGTGGATGTTAATTGCCCTTGCAGCCACACGCCAAGACCACAACTCACCATCGACAGTGTCAATCACTCGTCTGTTGGCTTCGCGCTCAACAGCTTGTCTCACACGTCGAAGAGGCGACACGTACGCTGACGCCGAATCCAGATCCGAAATGTCGGAGCGTAGCACTGGTGAGGATGGCGCACTCGTGCAAGATGTCTCCGCAATGGCCACTTCGCTTGTGTCCGACAACTGCAGCACGGTAGACGACTCACTGGCGTTTGAATGCTGCTCGCTTGGAGATGACACCACGGTGTCCGAAGGACACTTGTTGCGCGGTGACTGGAGGGCCTCTGATCCGCGTTTCTTCTTGGACGAGCCACCCATGATCTGCGTTCACCGGGTATTGAACAATGAGACTTTTTGACCTCACACCAAAGTCTGGACGCCTCGCGAGGCGTCCAGACTTGGCAGAATTGTTCCAACGTGATGATCTCTCCACTCCCCTCTCTTGCCCCAGACGAAACTCTTCACGATCGAATTTAGTCTCTCTGCCACCGAGCATCCAGCTCACTATCCTTTATGTGCGTTGGAAATGTTGCTTGAAGTTGCCGTTTCCCATTCGGACGTCACAATCAGAAAGAACACCACGACCGATAAACTCATGTCCACTCTCACTATCCAGACCAGAACCCACCATCATAGTCATGCCTTGTTCAACGACCATCCAACCTTCATCTATTCACCCACAACGTTGGTTAAAATTGACCATCTTCATCTCATCGTATGTACCATGTCCGATAAATCTTTTCTCATCTCTCAAACCAGACCAAAACCCATCACGTGAAATCATGTCTAGTCTCACGACCACCGAACCTACACATGATTTCTTCTCTGCGTCTACGTAGATAAACACACATTGTCGCGTTGAGCTAGACCAAACACAGTTGCTCATCAGTTAAAAAGGATGATGGGTATCGTGTCCGACCCATCGGAATCGAGAAGGCTGCGATAGGCAAGCTTTTATATATCGCCCGCATCATCATCAACAGTTCACCCCGCATTATGAAAGCCAAACGATTGCCCCATGTGTGGGCGACAGCGCGTTCTCGCGTCCACAGCTTTAAGATTCAAGTCCCGCCGTAGCTTGACCTCCTTCTCCTTCGATGTTTGAACATCAACAAAAGCACGTCGAGCCCATCTAGCACCTCAGCGAATCGGCTTGTTTTTTATACAAGTCGACAAGTCCCCCCAAGTACAACATATTCAGCGACCAGGGTGCTTCTCTCGGATCGGTTTGGCTTTGGTATGCCAAATGCACTGACATTCGCATTGGCACGGTAGCATTGGCCTCCAACCTGTTTTCGTACTAAAACCAGATCGCCTGACTGGACGACGTCGCATAAGACCGCCACCTTCTCCCATCATTTGCCAAACCCAGTACTGCGTTCAACACCGGAAGCGGAGCTTCTTCACGTCGCGCTCGCTACTGTAACACTCGCCCAGCCACACATCGCATTGCCCGAGCAAGCTTTGTTCATCCAAGTGACCCGTGCTTTGCCTTGAATCAGACACATGACTCCGTTCTCGAG